>JAODLL010033924.1:0-22498 GCA_026546735.1 Forbesichthys agassizii | reverse complement strand
TTTGCGATAGACTAGCTATAGCGTATAGTTATTAATATGAAGCGGTTGCAAACCCGTGTAAAAGTGTATTGCCTATGTGTGTTTTAGAACCTAATGAAAAAACATAAGCTTTTTAAAAAAAAAAAAAAATTAAAAAAAAGGGAAAAAGCGCGTCTGAGTCCAGAGCGTCCGTCCGTCCGCTCGTCAGATCTACCTTCAAATACTTCTGCATCATGCAGGGTCCTCCAATACACATTGAAACCTCCGTTTTAAACCAAGTCAACGAGGAAAAACGTCCAGATGTGTCACTTGCGACAGTAAACCAGCAGCTACTTTGAATTACAAAGTGTTTTCACCCGACCCGAGAGGAGCCGACGCATATGTGCCTCATCCGGGCTCCCGTATAACCGCGCGTCCTATAAACTGCACACTTTGCTGGTAGGCCATTATAAAGCTGTTAGGAATTATATAATATAGACTATAGATGACATGCTTATTCGAACAGTATGCTGTTTGCGGTCTACCATAAAGTAAGCTTTAGATAAATGCGTCTGCTAAATGCTGTAGGCTAAATGTAACAGGTCTCGCACGCACAAGCAAGTACAGGCATATATATAGCCTATGGCCTACTTGTTAATTATGGGGAGTGGATGGGCAGTGAATTACACACAATTAATGGAGAAATCAACGAAGAAATGTTAGACTCAAGTAAATGTAACATATGGAAAATAAATGAATGTTAATCCCTGTGCTTAAAGGTGTCTCAAAAAGCTAACAGGATGGATTTATTTTCAACGACAACGTTCTTAAATAACAGTTGGTCGAAATTCGCACGTAGATTTGCCTATATTTAATGCAGTTGTCAATTTGTATTTCCATGATTGGTTCCTTACATAAACTAAAGTTGATAGCAGATACCGGTGGGTAACCTACACAAAAAACAACAGCGCACAACTCCTGTTAAAATAGCTATATAGTAATAGGTTGTAAAATGCCACTAAATAACATTTGGACTTACCGCGTATCGGTCTTCCCCTTATAATAAACGGCATTCTGTCACCTAACGCTCTTCTGCGGCCGCATAGCGCCGAATTCTGCCCTCATTCGGCGGCGATTCAAGAAGAAAATTGTGGTTTGGTTCTAGGTTGGAAAGTTACCCGTGATTGGATCACCTGTGTCTATAGAGGATAACAGATTCACGGTAACGGTTAATCCTGCAATGTTAATCCCCGCCACACAGACAAGTTTGCATGTAGTTGCCACACGAGCTCCTTCCTGTAAATATAATAGCCTAATAATATTAACATATGTTTAAAAATAATAGTTTTTGTTGTGAGCTTTTGTTAAGAACTGAGAAACCTGTCTTTATGGCTCATATTTCGTGTTCACGTTGGTTTTAATATTTGATCTAGCTGTCCTAATTAAAAAGTGCCGCAACGCCACCTTGTGGCCAGCGAGAGCGTCGTTTGTAGCCTTATTTGCCAGTAGCCGCCTATCGTTTACACGTATAGATTCATGAAACTATTTCTGTTCATATCCTTTTATAATTCAAAGTCTCAAGAAAGCCTAGCTAATTTAATTAACTAGGCTGGGCTAAGCAGAAGAGGTTAAAGTCGGCCTATCGGCACGATAGCCGCATCTGTATTGGAATTGTAGGATGCTACCGTACTCAGTTTAGATTAGTGTGTTTATTTGTGTTTGTCGTCAGTTAGATTTATTTTACACTTTCAGCTCCAACAAACATTTGATCTCACTGGGTTTCTGACCAAATGTAAATTGCCGGTCGGATAATAGTTATGTGTTCATTTGTGCGTTAGTAGAGTAGGAACATTCTCAATTGCCAATGTTTCTGTCAGACGATGGACATTAAGTGTTCGTCGAAAGAGTTCCGTGCTGGGAGAGGGAAATAACAAACACACACAAGATGGAGTCGGGTAAAGCTGGACATCTGATGAGCCTAGCGGCTCTACAGAGACAAGACCCGTATATAAATCAACTCCTAGACGTTACCGGACAGGTAGCGCTCTATACCTTCAACTCTAAAGCCAACGAATGGGTACGTCAACAGGTTGATCCATCACGTAACCATCTAACACGCTAGCATCGTGCTAATGCTAACCTCGTCTTTTTTCTTCGTTCACAAGATGAAACTTCTGACTAAATACATTTAAACTACGCGAATAAGTGGCTAAGACATTTATTCAGAAAAGGGTTAATGTCTTAACCCATTAAACGTAAGTCGCTTACATAATAGGTATAGTATGCTAATGTAAACATATACCGTAGAACTGTACCGTACTACGGTAGACTACTGTAATCGTTTTCTCATACAGCTCTTATGCTATTATTTATATGGCAAATATCACTTCAACAATGCTGCGTCTTATATCGATTGTTTAATCATAATATATAGGCAATGCCAAATGAACTATAATAAAACCAAATATAATACGTTCGTTTTTCTACATTTATACTTGTAGTTTGTATATCAACTATCTACTCTAGCTACTCTTACTTAACAGGAGCTTCATTTTTATTTCAGGAGAAAACCGAAATCGAGGGAACCTTATTCGTTTATTCTAGGTAAGTAAAAAAGTTTATAAATATGCAGGATGGATTATCTTCACTGTGAATAAATACACTGCATGTTTACATATGTGTTGACGTTATGCATGCAATACCGGCCTCAGTAGCTATGGATGTGTGTTTTTTTCCTGATCATTGCAGAGGCACCAACAGAATAAAATGGCCACCCCATTATCACCTTATTTATTCTACTACTTAACATGTTGGTGCCTTATCACTAACAGATGAACAGGATGATTCATGATCTACCCTACTTTATAATGATAACAAATACAATTAGACAATACACCACCTCATTATTGTGATGTGTGTTTTTTAGGTCTGCCAGTCCTCGCCACGGTTTCACAATCATGAACCGTCTCAGCACAGAGAACCTAGTGGAGCCCATAAACAAAGACCTGGAGTTTCAACTGCAGGACCCGTTCCTGCTCTACAGGAATGCTAACCGTGAGTATCTTGTAGCCTCAGACACTCAGCTATGTACATAACAAAGGTCCCACGTCTGTGTTAAATACTTTGCTTGCATGTTTTACTAATAATGATTATGCTAATAAAGTATCTTGATCTTCGAGTCTTGCTCTCATGACCTTCTAGCTCGGAGTCAAATACCCAGACCAGTAGACTATGCTGTCAGTAGTAGTAACTCTCTAATCCTACCTGGAATATGTTTGTTTAAATACTTGCTGTAATGGGCAGTGCAAGTGATTTTAACCAGATCATTCATGGCATTCTTAATCTCTTTTTTAAACAAAGCGTCTGTCTGCTGAACATTAAGCACACATACTGTTAATGTTTCCTGTACCGTGATTAACCACTGCTCAGCTGAACTAGCTTCTGAGGAATATCAACTAGATTGACCCACTCAGCTGGTTTAAAGTACTATGAGCCGAGGAGTTTTCTATTTACCGCCGTGTATTATTTTTATGATTTGTCTATAAACGGAAATTAGACAATATGAGATAAAGTTGCGATGACATGATTCCGGGTCAGATTACTCGAGAAATCTGATTAATCACTTGCCATGGTTTCCTAAAACTCTTCTTTTAATTTTAGCAGGCTTACCACACTGCACTTACTGTAGTACAGGGCTAAAAGCATTTACACTGTGGTTATCTTTAGGCTAAGGAAAGTGTTAACACTGGCACCATCCTGAAACAAGTGGGCTAACACCAACCTTTTCTGATCCTGCTCCAGAGCATGTTTAGCCTTGAGTTTGCAGGGTTAGGTCTTGACAATCGAATAAATGCAGGGCTAAAAGGTACCAGTGTGAAACAGGGCTTAAGTAAATTAAATCCTATGCTTTATGTTTTTGTTGTGGCCTGTTCCAGCTAACGTTTAACCCAGGGCTAGTGCAGAGGAATCATATAGCCCTGGGCTTAGGTTAACGCGCGCGCGTGTGTGTGTTTAGAAAAGGGGCTAGCCCTGAATTTGCAGTGTGAAAAGCCTATTAGCAGAACCACAGTCTCTCGTTAGAAACACGCAATCCACTGGAGGCAGTGGTACCTACTGGAAGTGTAGACGTCTACTCCTGTAGAAGCTTGGAGTAAAGCACGCGCACGGCTCGCGCAGGGCTCATGCACGCACGCGCGCGCACACACACACACACACACACACACACACAGCTATAGTACCTCTAAACCTGCAGCATCTCCAGAGTGTCAGCTTTAATGCTTCCTTGCTCTTCTGCCTGAGGTCACTCTGGGGCCGTGCAGTGCTGTTAAGCAGGCAGACCTTCTCCTCTCCACCCATGCCCCTCAGACTCCCAGCTGCACACGGCACAACGACGCTCCTTTTTGTTCTCCCCTGCTTTGAGTCATTTACTACAAGTCAATTTGAAGGGAACGGTTTATTTTTAATTTTTAAAGGCTTCAGTGCTCGTCAATCTTGTGTGAAGGGTCTGTTATGTTCCCCTCCGTCATTGGAGGGTGATGTTAGATCTTCAGGAAGTAGCTAACAGTGCTGCCAGCCAAGTAGTCCACCAGCAGCCGGAACAGGAGCTTCATCAGTGCCACAAACAAAGAGTTGGGTGGCTTCCCCAGTTGCTTGCTAATGAGGAAGAACAGCATAGCCAAGGACACAGTCAGCGAGGACTGTTCGCCCTTCGGGCCGGGTTTCCCCACCAGCTTGGCCGGTACACTGGGCAGGTATTTCCTCAAGGACGCCCGTCTCCAGAAGAAATCCATGGTACTTTGGGTTCAGTTCACTTCATAGGCTGCTGCCGCCGTGTTCCTCCACATGAAGGCTAGCTGCTAGCTGAGAGCTAGCAGGTCTCTAGTGTTGTGCCCTGAGGCTGGAAGGGTGTTTTGGTAACGTTAGCGGCTGTCCCCTAAGGTGTAGCCTAGCGCCCGCTCGCTCCTTCCCTGTCCGTCGGCTGTCCTGGTTTACACTCTGAGCTACTAAGACCTTGTTCATTGAACTCATAACATGCGCTTGTGCGCACCGTCTATTTAAGGGCTGGTGGTGGTGGAGGTTGTTGTTTTGAAGCCTCCAGCCCTAAGGTCACTCCCCAGAGAGAGACAGAGAGGGAGGGAGCCCTGAGACTCCTACGTTCTCCTCTTAACTGGAAACCAAGCAATGACAAGGAGCAGTAGATGCAGACAGTTTGTTTCTTGAGTAATTCTAACAGAACTTCTGGTTGAAGTCTGATGTTTTATATATAGTGTGACGATTGAGTATTTAAGATATATATATATACTGTTATTATTATTAGAATTATTATTAATAATACATTTTGTTTGAGGACACCTTTCAAGACACTCAAGGACATCTTACATTACAAAACATTTTACTGAGAGTAGCATACATAGAAATATAAGACAAATACAAAGTAAAGTAAAGGAGAGTGATCAGAGATTTCACATAAATTGGGCCTGTATGTGTGCGCGCGTACACACACACACACACACACACACACACACACACACACACACACACACACACACACACACACACACACACCTGTTTACACCTTTACAGATTGCTACATACTGTTGGGAGACAAACTGTTGCTAAGTAACCCCAGCCTCTCAGGGCACTGTAAAAGCATGGGATTATTTCATGACGCACACACACACTATATACACGTACATCTTTTAGGAATTGGGCAGAATACAAAAGCAATATCATGCCGTTGGTGTGGCAGTCCTAGTATTTATTCTGTTTCTGATTTTCCACAGTGGGTATCTATAGCATCTGGTTCTACGACAAAAAAGACTGCCAGCGCATCGCCCAGCTCATGGTCAAGTGAGTAGCAGGCCTGTAACAGCCACTAATGTAATCGCTACCAGTAATAACTTCCACTAATGTAATCGCTATCAGTAATAACTTCCACTAACGTAATAGCTACCAGTAATAGCTTCCACTAACCTAATAGCTACCAGTAATAGCTTCCACTAACCTAATAGCTACCAGTAATAGCTTCCACTAACGTAATAGCTACCAGTAATAGCTTCCACTAACGTAATAGCTACCAGTAATAGCTTCCACTAACGTAATAGCTACCAGTAATAGCTTCCACTAACCTAATAGCTACCAGTAATAGCTTCCACTAACGTAATAGCTACCAGTAATAGCTTCCACTAACCTAATAGCTACCAGTAATAGCTTCCACTAACCTAATAGCTACCAGTAATAGCTTCCACTAATGTAATAGCTTCCACTAATGTAATCGCTACCAGTAATAACTTCCACTAATGTAATCGCTACCAGTAATAACTTCCACTAATGTAATCGCTACCAGTAATGGCTTCCACTAACGTAATCGCTACCAGTAATGGCTTCCACTAACGTAATCGCTACCAGTAATAGCTTCCACTAACGTAATCGCTACCAGTAATAGCTTCCACTAACGTAATCGCTACCAGTAATAACTTCCACTAATGTAATAACTTCCACTAACGTAATAGCTACCAGTAATAGCTTCCACTGATGTAGTAGCTACCAGAAATAACTACCAAGAATGTAATGGCTACCAATAGCTGTTACAGTAGTTATAGTTACATATAGTTATACATCTATTACATTGACTGTTATTATAACAGTCAATGTAATCGATGTATTAATAATGTAATAACAGTCAATGTGTTTGATTCATGTGCTGCCACCTACCAGGATTGTGAAGGAGGAGGCAAGGCTTGCCCACCGGGCGTCGCCAGAGAGGGCGGGGCCGGGCAGGACCAATGGTGTGGTGGAGCCACGCCCCATCGACATCCTGGAGCTGCTCAGCAAAGCCAAGGAGGAGTACAACCGGGTGAGAGGTCACGCACACGCACACACACACACACACACACCTACATGTGCCACATTGGTACGCATCTGAGATCAGAGCGTTAGCTAAATCCTGGATTATTCCATATACTGTGTGTTTAGTGTTTAGTGTCAATCGGCTGTCAATCACCAATCCATTCTGTCATTTCAACTCATCAGTTAACGTGTGTGTGTGTGTGTGTGTGTTGTTCTAGACTCGGACGGATGCACCTTCCACTGTGGAGGAGATCGTACAACCTGTAAACGCTACTGAGCATGCCCAGTGCACATCACACCCCGAGACGGTACACACATCATTACTTTAGTGCAAACCAAACACAGTTCTCTAATGCCCTGTAAGCCCCTGCTTAGACATTCAACTGATGACCTGACGCACTTGATGTCTCTCAGAGGCTCCTGTCAAAGACACTTTATTACTTAAATATGCATACAACAATAATTAAATAATAATATTAATATTTATAATGTGCAAGGTAATACACATTTGGTCAAATTCCACAAAATATCTCCTGGCATCTTTGCTAGATTACAGTTCTCTGCATCAGCCCTGACTCTGTAAATAGGAACATAAACAAAGTGGTGCAGACCGCACACAATAACATTGTCCCAGCCATGGCAATGTGTCCAATATGTAGGGTTGGGTACCGAAACCGGTTCCTTAATCATCGGTATCTACCAGACCGAATAAAAACGGAAATTTTGGTGCCACTATTTTTACATTATGTTTTAGTTTTAAAACAGGTGTTTTAGCTCCGTATAATTATCTCTGATACTTACACACGTCACATGGAAATGTTTACATGACAGGTACACTGGGCATGCGCATGCCGGTGTAAACAGAAATAATTTTGTCAGAACATTTAATACTAAGGAGGAACAGCATGGTGAAAAAAAAGACAAGATATTTTATTGGACTGGATCACTGGAACCTTTACTGAAAGGAACCTTTGTGTGTTGGGCGGTCATATATTCTCCCTTTAGTGCTCGGAAACAGACGTAAACATCAATCATGACTCATCGTACATTATGTCATGAGGTAGGCTACCTACGTTAAAAATGCCTAAAGCAAAAGGTTCTAAACCGGTGCACTGATCAACCGCCCTGTCTAATTATAGCGGGTTATGTTACAATCATATATGCCTATGTTTACCTGTAAGGTATGCCGGTGCACCAGCATGTTTGAGCTGCAAAAGACGCTCACTGGTACCTTTATTCTTTTAATGTAGAGACTGTAGCTACTGTGTAAGATGTTATTGTAAACTACCTACAGATGACGCACGTCTGCAGGGTTGTCCATTCTATTTAGTGCCAGAGGAAGATTACACGACATTCACACATTGAGTGCCATATCTTTAAAAATAAGGCCAACTATTATTCAAACAAAAGGCAAAGTTGCATGGCTTATTGTTATCAATAAGTCCTGTTAAACGGATGTTGCCTTGTAAATGTGACAAATGCCAGCGCTGGCAGCTAAGGGACCGTCAACAAATTACTGTGAATCATAATAATTTGAATAATAATGAACAGCAAAGAACAAATGACTAAGTATCGGTTCAGGCATTGTTTAGGAACTGGAACTGTAAACGAAACAAAAAGTATCGATTTGGCACTGAAATTGTAAAAAAAAACAAATGATACCCACCCCTACCAATATGTGGGGCAGAGCTCCTGAGGGAGCACCCTGTGTACTGAGGACAGAGGTGTTGTGGTTTTGATTTGAGTTCACATGACATCTCTGCCAACCGTTGTCCAGAATCACTGACATCTTTAATCCCCAGAGCGCCCACAGCGTGGTGAAGCAGATCACCGTGGAGGAGCTCTTCGGCTCCTCCCTGCCCAGGGACCCCTCGCTGCCCGCCATGCCCGCCCAGAGCCACCCCTCCTTCCCCCAGGACCAGCCCTATGTCTCCCCGGGCCCCAGGGCCAACCACCACCACCTCCGCCGTCTCAGCCCTGGACTGCTCCCTCCTGCGCCCCCCAGCCCGTACGCCCCGCCCCCTGGCCCCAGCCCCAGGCTGGACCACCCCCAGCCCCGCTGCTCGGTGTCCCCGCAGCTGGTGCCTCCGCCAGCGGCATACATGGGGGGCCAGGGGGGGCTGGTGTCGCCCCACAAGTCCATTCTGGCCCCTAACTTCCTGCCCAGCGCGCTGGTCCCGCCCCACAGCTTCCAGGCCAAGGAGATTGACAGCTTCTGCAAATCCCCCGGCCTGAGACTGGGCAAGCCCCTCCCCGTGAGTTGAGCTGTGGCGTTTCATACCGAATATTATAGTGTATAATGTTATGTACATTTGTAAAATGTAGCCCTTTATTTATTGAAATCCTTGTACCACCTCCCCCCCCCCCCTCCCCTCCATCTCTCCCTCCACCCAGACTGTATCCCTGGGCCCGGGTCTCTCTGCTCCGAGGGCTTTGCTTCTGTCTCCCAGCGCCTTCCAGCATTCTGTCGCCAACACGACGACAACAACGTCAGCCGCTGCTGGGCTGCCCTCTTCTGCCGCCCCCCCCGGTCTTCCTGTAGAGCTGCCCGCCCCGGGGGCCCCGGGGGCTCCTGACGGGGGTCTGGGGGTGTCTGTGGCGGCCTGCAGCAAGACGCAGCTCCAGGAGGCCTTGATCCACCTGATCAAGGTAGCGAGGGGGCCAATACAGGCAGCACAGGGTCACGCTAATGCTAATGCTAATACCCATGTTTATCATAATGCTGAAGCTAATGGACATGAAAGCACTGATGCCAAAGCTAACAGTAATGCTTGTGCTGATGCTAAAGCTAGTGCTTATGCTAACAGGGATGCTAAAGCTTATGCTAACTCTAATGCTAATGCATAAGTTAACAATAATGATTAAGTGTGTATGCTAACAATAATACTAAATAAAATGCATATGCTAACAATGCTAAAGGAAATGCGTATGCTAACATTAATGCTAAAGGAAATGCGTATGCTAACAATAATGCTAAAGGAAATGTATGCTAACATTGATGCTAAAGGAAATGTATGCTAACATTGATGCTAAAGGAAATGCGTATGCTAACATTGATGTTAAAAAAAGTGCGTATGCTAACAATAATGCTAAAGAAAATGCATATGCTAACATTGATGCTGAAAGAAAGGCATATGCTAACATTGATGCTTAAGGAAATGCGTATGCTAACATTAATGCTAAAGAAAATGCGTATGCTAACATTAATGCTAAGGAAAATGTGTATGCTAACATTAATCCTAAAAGAAATGTGTATGCTAACATTGATCCTAAAAGAAATGCGTATGCTAACATTGATGCTTAAGGAAATTTGTATGCTAACAGCAATGCTAATGCTCTCCCATGTCTCCCAATGCAGAACGACCCGGCGTTCCTCGGGGCTATCCACGAGGCGTACCTGCAGGGTCTGTCCAGAGACTTGGGCGGCATGAGGCTCTAGTCTGGCCACTGCCGACCGGAGCACCAACACCCCTCCACCACCGCAGAACATTTGCCTCTTCCAGCAGGAAACGGGAAGCAGAGGCACCAGGCTGTTGGAGCTTGGCCCAGCAACACTGGGCTCCTGGAGGGGAAAAGAAGACTCCTGTCTAGCACTCCACACACATTCAGGTTTTGTTCTATAAGCCCCCCCTCCTTCCCTGCCCTCGACGTGACCCACAATCAGGATGTGTGTGGCCCCTGGGGCTTTCTCATACTGGGTCTGACCGACCAGGAACAAGTGTACTATCCAGCAGCTCCTCCTGGTGACACTGTACACAACCACCAGTTCCAGTTACATTGCTTCAGATCTCATCTCCGTCTTAAATGAATGTTCCTCTGGCCCACGGCACCAGAGACTAGTGGCGCTCACCTGGACTGACAACACACGCCGGTCATATGTACAGGTCGAACTACTCTTTAGGTGTGGGGGGGAGGGGGGTCCCTAGACTTTGCACAGCTCTTGAACCCATGTGACTTTTAAACCCAGGTGGTGTTGAAGTTGGAGCCTGAATAACTGCACTGCCACCTTGTGGTGGGATCAGACATTGAGTGGGTGTGTTTGTGGTCAGGAACAGGGAATGCCTTAACGGACAGGGGCGAGACTTGTTTTGGTATTATCTCTCTCTCTCATTGTAAAACAATCCTTTCTCGCACAGAAATGCTAACTAGCAGCTCTGAGCTGTGTGAGATGATCCTGTTTTCCTATCGCGGAGATGTGGTTTCATTGTTGGAAGAAGCACTTGGCAGTTGCAACCTTAAACTAGGTGTCACCTTGTGTCTGCTGCTGTTTGTTTTTACATAATATTCATCTCTACTTTTCTTCTGACCCTCTGCCCAGCCCTTGAGCAGGGCAGCGTGTGCGGGAGAAGATGTCAGCAGCCATACGAGATGGTTCAAGGAGGTGCAGTGAGTGTTCACACACCTGTGGATATAATGAATGAAGCATGGAGACAAGCAACCATTGTTTACATGTACTTCTAAAATGGACGAGAAAGCTCACCGTGATTCGGGACATTTGGGACATTTATTACTATTTATCCCGGTAAATTCAGTTTGTGTCCATAATATAACTAGGCCACCAGTGGTTGATATTTTCTGTACAAGCATCTGTGTGAAAATGCTTTCTTGCACACAAGAGCTTCAAAAACGGGTTGTCATTATGTGTGGATTATTGCAGTACAAGTCTACTGCAGCACAGGATATTGAAATTCTGCCATATGTTGTTGCTTGGCATCCAGACTGTAGTTTTACGTGTCAGAAAATATTTTTCATTTTTAAAGCTACGCAATGAGTGATGAGCAAGTAAGGACTGTATTTTATACCCAGTTCAAAATGGTAAACAAAATGCCAAGAGTTCAGGTTGTTTTCCTGCATGCAGCACTGTTTATTTGGCACTAGACCGCAGCTGACGATCACACAAACCCTGCAGAGATGTCACGTGAACACACAAACCCTGCAGAGATGTCACGTGAACAAAGATTTTAACTTGTCATTTGTCTACATTCATGATTAACAGCCATTCCATGTATCAGTAGACATAATTGGTTTTCTTATTTGTGTTTTCCCCCCCCAGCATTTGACAGTGTAATCCAGATGTATAGGGTCTTGTGGAATAACAATTCTCCCTTGGAATTTGCAGATGAGTTTAAAACACAAATTAAACATAAACAAAGGTTAGAAAGGATTCAACTGGTAGATAAACTTTACCTGACTTCACCTGAAGTCACCTGATTTTGTGATTGCTTTTAAGGTGTCTGAGCTACACACCTAACCCATTATTGCTGTATTCCAGAATATTTTTTTACAGTTCATTGAAAACATTAGAAATGAATAGCACCGGGCCCTTAGTACCAGTTTGCAAAGTAAATATTTCCAAAGTATAATTATTGAATTCCATAAGTGAATGCAGCATAATTTTAACCTAATTAACACTATTTTGTCACTTCATTTTGGCCAGACAATTATTTAAAATGTTTGCAAGTAGCATTCATTTATATTTTGTCACTTATTTTGTAATATTAAAAATCGGAACATGAAAAATTCTTGTAATTCTTTTGAGGGGTTGAATTGTTTCTTTGCGAGTCAGGAGCCAGGTGCAGTTAATTCATTTGACCAGCAGGTGTCAATATAGATGCACTTTAGCTCAAATCTTTATCTGCGGCTCTTACTGACATCAAAACCGTTGGCAATGGAGAAAATTCTTATCAGCTATTTTTAACGTTTATATGATCAAATGTTCTAGTCAAGATTCTGGCGGCAGCAAGTTTGAAGACAAATACTCCATCTTGGCCTATTACAAATAGCCTTGACGCCATGATACAAAAGCATGAATTAGTCTGCATCTGTCAAACAATCAGCTGAATCTGCAATTCTAGTAACATTTCTAATGTGCAAATCAAAAGTTCACAAATGCAACTACATTTTCTGATGAGTTACTGAGTGATATTACAATTGTGTGTGTCAACTTTTCAGTTGAACTGCCTAAATGTCTATGCCTTGTCACGAAGACAACAGCAAGTAATTCCTAGTCTATCGCCCACCCCTGATAAATATATGCAGTGTCTTCACACGGTCCAGATAGGCCCAGTGGTTCGTTATTGCATCTCCTTGGAGAAAGACGTGACCATTACCAGGTGAGGAGGACTGCACATCTGTATGAAGATGGCTGTTTATATTACTTTCAAATGCTTTCAATTTGGCTATAAAATACAGATTACAAATACCTTACTACCGGTATACTGCTTCTCACACCTAGTTTAAGCAATATGTTCCAACCGATCCATACCCACACTGTTACACCTGTTTGACAAAAACAAATAATAAAAAACATTTGAGCAATATCAGTATGTGGTGGCTTTTGTCTACTTTATTTTGAATAAGTAAAGGTGTATGTCTTCTGTGAGAGCTAAATAACATCTTACAAAATACATTGTAGAAAAATGGCAGTTCTAATGTTTTATTATTTATATTAATTTATGATTTGTATTATCATCAGTAATAACTTTATGGGATGCACTGTTGGTTCTTTCAGCTTTATATCATCTGCTCCACTTACATAAAATAATTGTATATGTCAGTTGCATGTTACTAAAATTATAATTGTTTTTCCACATTTTATCTTAGAAACCCTTCGTAGGCCCTAAAGTCGTCCCTGCTTAAAGAACACACACAGCTCGGCCTGTCTAACATCAGACGACTGTCCCATCATAAACCTGATGTAACATCAGTAGGCAGAAAGTCTGAACAGTATTTCTGTTACATTCCCCATCAATGCTGCAGTTTCAGTATTTAACTGTTAACTTTCACTCCACCGCGGCCTTCTTCTTCTTCGTCCTCGTCCTCTTCCTCTTCCTCTTGGCTGTCTGGGCTTCAGCAAGGATGGGCGTGGCCTCTGTCCGTTTCATGTCTTCCTCGCTGTCGCTCTGCTCCTTTGACCCAATGTCTGGCCGGCTGCACGCTGCCTCTAGTGGCCTGGAGGCTGGTGGGTCGCTGCACGCTGCCTCTAGTGGCCTGGAGGCAGGTGGGTCGCTGCACGCTGCCTCTAGTGGCCTGGAGGCAGGTGTGTCGCTGCACACTGCCTCTAGTGGCCTGGAGGCACTGCAGAAGAGAACAAAGGTTCAGATCAGGGGTCTGAAACTGTGGGTCGGGACCGTTTGAGAGGTCACACTAAAACCGCGGTAAAACAGAGGCTATTAAATACAAGTATAAAGGGATGTCATGTGACACATATAGCCAATCGCCAATTAAATTACCTTTTAAACCTCTAGAGGATTCTGTTCTGGTAGATGAGGTATTTAACTCCTGGCACATAATTCATGGCCTATACAGATCACACACTAGTCACCAAGTAAAGGTATAGTCCGCTATTGCAACCAAATATCTCCTGGCATTTCGCTATCTTACCGTTCTCTGTGCGTGTTGAAAACAGTATCAGCCCTGGCTCCGTAATTAGGAACATAAATAAAGTGGCCAACACTGCTCACATCAACAAAGCCGTAGTACTACGCTATGCTTCACAATGTGTTTCAATATGTGGAGCGGTGCCATGGAGGGCGCGGACTAATTTTGTGTTGATTTGAGCTTGAATTTTAGAAAGCGTTGAAGAATGCCTGACCCTGCCTTTAAAAGGTGCAGTCAGTAATGCAGGAGAAAGATTGTTGTAATTTGAACTCAATCAAAAACTAACAATGCCACAGAAAGCTCCATCAGAAGGTCAGGAAATTGAGCAGACATGTTCATTCAAAGCAAATTAGAATAGTGAACAAGCAGCAGGGGTTAGGCATCCTGTTCAGGGATGCTCACAGGCTCAATCCCACGACCTTAGAACCCGACCTCTAGGTTATCTTAAACAAACTAAAGTATTAAGACTATGGACTGACGACAATATAGCTTTTTATTAGCATTCGTATGTGGATATCTGTGGATTCAAAACTCAACTCTATCTTAATTCTCACGTCTCAAGTACAAAATCAGACTAAACAATGGCCACCGGGCGGAAGAGGAAGTCTTGGCCAGCATATCCGCTGGTTGGGAAATATCCCATGAATAGGGCTGTCCCAAATACCATTTAACAGGCTTCAGAATTCTTGGTGGTATTTCCAAATGAGTATTCGAATACTCATTCTCAAAAACACATTAAAAACACTTAACTATAATTAAGGCTTCAGAACATGTATAAAATCAAAGAGGACGGCAGGACCATTTGAGTTTTCAATTGCACATAAATGTAAAACAACAAGTACAATTAACACGTTTACCTTTGAGTCAACTGAGTCAGATCGCCTAAAAATATAATTTTTTTGTATGCTTATAAAGCTAGAAAACTAAATGCATTGTGTTAGCTGGGCTTTATGTAGCTGGCTATGCTAAGTTGTTAGCTTTGTCTAAGATAACAAAACTTAGACATAGTGCTGTCCGCATATCGCCCATAGCAACATTTATCAACCCACACCCACTTTTATAGTAGGGGGGTTCAACCTTCGGCTTGCTGCCGCGGTGGGCACAGCTACTGCCGCCGGTAGTGTGAATGTCACTTAAACGTTATAAGCTAAAGTGATACTTACTCCACGATGACTTGCTGGGGGCCTTGAGCGCCGGCCGGCCCGGGACGCCTCTCCAGCAGAGCCACGAAGAAGCCGTGGGTGAGGGTCTTGGATGGGCTAGCCCGTAGACACTGGCTTAAAGGCTCCAGGCCACGCTCGGGCCACTGGGGCAGCAGGGGACACAACCTGAAAAGGCAGCACAATAATAATAATAATATTAATATTAATAATAATAATAATAATAATCTGGATGTCTTGGAAGGTTTTACAGTATACTGTATTTATAATATTCAATTGTAAAGAATGTGCAGTGGTCTCTTCATTTTTTCCACGGGTGTATTTGTATCTTTTTCTGCTGTGCTACATTTAGCACTTTAGCTAGCGTAAGCTCCAGGAAAAGACCCCCCCTCCCCTCCCCCTCCACCCGCTACCTGAAGCACGGGTTCTGGCGCAGGCAGGCTGCCACCACCTCCTCGTTCTCCTGGGCGTGCACGGAGCAGGTGGAGTAGACCAGGCGCCGCAGGCGGGGGAACGTCAGCGCGTGGTTCAGGCACAACCGCTGAAAGGATGCCAGGGAGGCCAGGCGAGCTTGCTCCCCCTGCTGGACGGAGGAGGAGGCGCTGTCGTCTCGTAGACTCACCATACCTGGGATGGACACACACACAGTAAATCACCACCACCGCAACCATTGTGTGTGTGTGTGTGTGTGTGTGTGTGTGTGTGTGTGATCGTGGGTAAGAGTCAAGACATGATATAGTAAAGAAAAACTTAAAGAAAATGGAATGGAAATGTTGTGTCTCGTCACTGGGTGGGTTGGTCAACAGCCTCGCAAGAACATGAAGCCTGTATAAATCTGGAAACCCCTCAATGCAAAAGTGTTTTGTCTCTCTTCTAAAACAACCAGGCCGATCAGCAGCTGGTCAAGTCAAGCTGACTGGCTGAGATAAATGTAGGTAGTCCGTTTGATCGAAAGGCATTAGCACCACCCTTAATGAGAAACTCTTTTGAATTGAGGGTTTCCAGACTGACTCACTCATGGGGAAATGAAAATGGAGCTCACTAAAGCCTCCTTCCTCAACCTGTGTCTGTAATTGCACCTTGTGGTGGATACCGGCATTACAAAAACATTGATTTGGTTTGAGGAGCACACAAATTACACTCCCTATGCACCACATTATTCAGTTGTCATAGAGACATGTCGGCTGACCTGATCCACTGCAGGATGGGTCCAGCAGGATGTATTCCACATCCTTGTACTGGGGACTGTCGGCGTCCACCTTCAGGAAGTCCTGATTGGCCAGACGGTGGCATGTGACTCCCGCACGAAGCAGCAGGGTGGCCATGGTGGAAAGCCGCTTGCCGTCTAGGTCGAAGGCGAACAGCGTCCCCTTGTTGCGCATGACGGCCGCCAGGTGGCTCGTCTTGTTGCCGGGGGCGGCGCAGGCGTCAATCACATGGCTACCGGACGCGGGGTCGAGGAGGTGGGCGGGGAGACAGCTAGCTTTGTCCTGCAGAATGATGTGCCCGGCCTTGTAGAGGAAGTGGTCGTGGAAGTCCGTTTTGGGGGAGAAGACTAGCACGTCCGACAGGTGCAGGTCTCTGACAAAGGCTTTCCCCGTCACGTTCAGGTTGTCCAGTTTGTACGCCTGCCCGAGGTACCTGAACCCGTCACGCTTCAGATAGTCGACGGCGTCCTCCACGGTTGTCTTGAGGGTGTTCACACGCACATACCTGGGCAGCCGGTCGCTCTCTGGCTGCTTGACACTCGCCGGGAGTAGGTCCTTGTTCTTACTGACCTTCTGCTTGATTTTCATGCGGGCCAGAGCTGCCTGCAGCCGGGCGCGATGCTTCATCATCAGAGCCTTCCAGGCTCCCCCACACTTCACGCCCTGGCCGATCAGAAGGTCGTAGACCAGCACCTTGGCGAGGTTCATCTTCATCTTGGACTGCTTGAGGAGCTTTGTGGAGCCGATGATGTCCTCAAGGACGGCGGAGTACTTCTGTGTCTCGCACACCAGAGCAAACAGCTGTTTGATGTTCGGAAATTTGCTCTCGTAGACCAAGGTCTTTAGGACGCCCTGTTTCTTCTGGGCTTTATCCAGGATCTCGGCAGCTTTCGTGTACAGAGCCATGTTTAAAATCAGACCGCTCTGATGTTACTATGACGACAGCTCAAGTCAGACACTAAAATGGCATTTACTTTATATTATTTATTTTAACTGTGATTGGCGCATATCTGGAACGTGCGCTTCTAGCCAAAATGTCAATGTTCCAGACAGAATAAAGTTTCCCACATAACATGCCAACTCCGATCCGCATGGAAGCGAAGGGTCGTGACCCCGGAACAACACACGTGTTTTCTTATGACGTAGCTCTGAACTAGCCAATGGCCGCTCGGTGCGCTGTCGACGCAACGGAAGCTACGAAGCTTTACAGCTCGTATTGATTTGAACGTTTTACTATTACAATTATTATTATTGAATGTCACTTCATATTCTATGATTTACGTTTTGTAAATAAAAAGAAACTACTCTAACAGAAATAATTAAATTACATTTTATACAATGGGGGAACGTTAAGGTGCTCTTGCTTAGTGTTCTTATGGGTATTGTCAACAGTTAGTTACAACTACCGGACAAAAACAGCATGGATGCCGTTAAATCAGACATTTAAATTAAATGTTCTAAATGCGGGAATTATGCCACAATCTTATTGTATTTCATTTACCCCCTAATCAATATAATTATTTCAAATCCACATGTATTCATCCGAATAATAAATACTTCAAAGAAAAACATTTATTTTTCCATATACATTTAAAATGTCCAGATTTATCCTTTCTAAACATATGGTCCATGTATGCATAGGTAATGTGCACTAGATTAACAACAATAACCATATGAATTGCTCTCAGACCCAGTTTTAAATTGCACTACCTTGTTTACAATAATTATTTTTATACTGTTAGTTCAACCATTATGAAAATATAACCATGAGTGTAATATAACTCAAAATTAATTCAGAGCCACTCGACTGAGGTCACCCAGAATTACCTTAACTCATGTCAAAGTGACACAAATAAAAAATAAACAAGACATAAAATAACATCCTGGCAGTTTAAATAATTTAGCCAGATTTCTTCAGACATCTGACGCAAACCATTCAAACACTTTAACTGGATTCTCCAGGAAGCTACTGTAAAAAAGAAAAAAAAAAGAAAAGCACAAAAGCTTGTTTTACATGTGAACAAAAATATGTCTTAAGATTTAGTACACAAAGTCACAAAACTATAATAGGTCAGTAACAAACTGGAGGTATTGTGTTGTTTAGAGTCAGAGGCGCTAGCACAGTTGAAGAGGAATTTACTGACACACACACTCAAGTAAAGCATATGCATGTCCATGCATGTGCAGACAGCAGAGCATCAGCAGGTTTGATCTGTAGTGATTGGAGGCTAAATAATCATCTCAGGCACTATGCATAGGCGAAACATAATGCAGCACATATAGCCTTTGAGTTAGAACAGTCATAGGTCCCTGTGGTCACCATAGTGACACTGATGTTCTAGGCCATGTTGTCTTGTCCACGTTATCTCCCATTACAGGAACAATGATTATAAGGGTTTATCCTCCACGATCGCTACACCGGACCAGATGCTGTCACTACAAGTTTCGTATGTTGCCAGTTCAGAGAGGCAGGCTTCATGTGGTACAAGGTAGGAGAAGGTGGAAGACACTGACAGACAGACAGGCAGGCAGACAGGCAGACGTGTGAGGAAGACAGGCCCGCTCCCCCGGGCCCCTCAGGGCCTGAGGGCCCCGCTGGACCTCTTGCCCTTCCTCTTGCGGAGGGCGTCCCGGTAGAGCAGCAGCCTCTCGGTAGTGTGAGGGGGCAGGCGGCTGCGGCGGGCCCTCACCACACTGGCGGCCGTGGGGTACAGGCGCTCCAGGCCCCCGCAGGTGGCCGGTGCCGCCAAGAGGCCGCGGGCGGCGCTCTGGAGGCGGGGAAACCTGCCGCATCCCCTCCAGTGGAGCGCCACGGACGCCCCCTTCAACAGCGGCTCCGCCAGGTAGCGGTCTAGCTCCGACGCCGCCCTGCTCCTCTTGGGGGCCGGCTGCAGGAAGCTGACGATGGACCCTCGCTTCAGACCGCCGTCATGGCCACCGTCTGCATGACGGCCGTCGTCATGGCCACCGTCATGGCCGCTGTCGGCATCATGGCTGCCGTCAGCATCATGGCCGCTGCCGCCATCGTCCACCATCTCTTCCTCGGGCGTGGCTGTGTGGGGAGGGCCGGGGGAGGTCGGGGAAGAGGCAGCCCCCTCCACCAGGGCCTCCACCAGCGATCGGGCCTGGGCCTTGGATGGGGCGGAGAGGAGCGGCAGGTCGCCCTCCTGCTTGGCTTCAGGGAAATGCTGAAAGGTCAAAGGTCAAACACAATGTGAAGCGGTTGTGCTCTTAGAAAAGACTTTCGGATTCCTTCTGTTTTTTTCCCCCGCTTGACTTTGTTACCAAGTGCAACTTAAACATTTATAATCCAGACAATACACTACCTGTACCTTGTCTAACCCTAATAATACCCTACCTGAAGCTCCACCCTGGGGTCCAACACTCATAATACCCTACCTGGAGCTCCACCCTCAGGTCCAACCCTTATAATACCCTACCTGGAGCTCCACCCTGGGGTCCAACACTTATAATACCCTACCTAGAGCTCCACCCTGGGGTCCAACACTTATAATACTCTACTTGAAGCTCCACCCTCAGGTCCAACCCTTATAATACTCTACTTGAAGCTCCACCCTCAGGTCCAACCCTTATAATACCCTACCTGAAGCTCCACCCTGGGGTCCAACCCTCATAATACCCTACCTGGAGCTCCACCCTCAGGTCCAACCCTTATAATACCCTACATGGAGCTTCACCCTGGGGTCCAACCCTTATAATACCCTACCTGAAGCTTCACCCTGGGGTCCAACACGGTTGCCAGGACGAGGTGCTCCTGCCACATCAGGGCCTGGCATTGGGTGTGCAGACCCGTCCGCAAGGCCTTGCAGAAGGGGGCGTAGCTGGTGGTCCGGGCCTCCAAGGTCTTGTCCAGGCCGATCAGGGAGGGGATGACGAGGGAGTAGGTCATGCCGTTGCCCTGGAGGACCTACAGATGTGGACAGATGTTACCTACAGTAAGGCTGTGGGAACACATTTTGAATTGTGATTTCACTTTCGGCTTTTAAAAAGAGAGTTGCTCCGTTTGACTCCAATGGACTGTTTTTTTTGCTAATTACGTTTTGCAAGTAGCCTCTTGTGTTCCGAATGACACGTGAATGTGCAATTCCGCCCCTCCCGGCGTGAAACTGAATGTTCTAATTAAAAAGTATCAAGGGAAATTTCACATTTACTGTTGATTTGTAAAATTGCAGTAAAGTGCAGTAAATGCAACATCTTTCCAAAATCATTGAGCAATCATGTTAAATAATCGTGATTTTAATATTGACCAAAATAACCGTGATTTATGATTTCGTAATAGAGCTCCTAACCACCAGTATCGCACTTCAACCTAATTGACTTGTAAAAACTAATCCTCTGTGAGACTGAAAGGTCGGCTCTGCGAGACCAACCTTTCAGCGCCACACCTGCAGCACCGCCCATGGCCCGCTAGGGGCCAGGAGACCGCGACATACCTGGACGGCCTCCTCGAAGGGCTCCAGCAGGCCCAGGATGTCGAGCAGCTGCTCCCGCTTGGCGCTGAGCAGCGGCGGGGAGCTGCCGGCATCCCTGGCGTCGGCGCGGGCCAGCGCCAGCGTTGCCGTGATGCCGGCCCAGGCCCTCTCCGTGACGACACGCCGCATGGACACCAGAGCAGCGCTCCAGTGGCAGGCGGGGCCCGGGGAGCACAGCAGCACGCCAGAGTCCTTCAGCAGCTCCTGGATGGGGGAGGGGGGGTGCCAGCGGTCAACAGTGGTGCAGAGCCATATAGAAGAGAGAGTTGCGCCAACTCCGTTGTTTTTTACAGCAATGGCGGATCGTGGAACAAGGTTAACGATACCCGGAAGATAGCCAGTCTACCCTAAAGCGGCTCCAGCTAGTACAAAAGGCTCGCCTTAAAGGGCACATGAAAACGGGCCTCCCGTACGGTACAGGATGGATTTTAAGATTGTATTACTTGTCTTCAAGTCAATGAATGGACTGGCCCCTCTGCATCTGTCTGAGCTGTTACATCGTCATTCCACAGCAAGATCACTAAGGTCTACCACCCAGCTCCTCCTGGATGTCCCTACAGCCAGGCTTACAACCTGAGGGGACAGAGCATTTGCCCCAATATTATAGAACCGTCTACCGTTGCACATTCGAGAAGCACAGACCAATCTACTTTCAAACCCACCTTTTAATTTGGCTTTTAGTCCTAATTGAGCTTGGCTTCTGATGTGTCCAACTGTCCTGTGTGTATCCAAGTTGTTTTTATGAATTAGCGTTTTGTAAAATTTTGCCTTTATGGATGTTATCTTTTCTCCTGTAAAGCACTTTGTTTGTTTTAAATGTTCTTTATAAATACATTTGACATCAGCCACAAATACTAGTACCCTAATACAAATTGATTATAAATGTAAAATGATGCATTTATTGACTACCGTATTTTCCGGCGTATAAGACGACTTACACCGGGAAGGTGTAAGTGAAGGGCGGAGCAAGCTTCAGGCGCCCGGGACGCCCAGGTATGGAAAGAAGAGAGTGGCGCTGTGCCCAGAAAAACTGCGAGTATATCCCAAACTCTATATTTTAACTGGAAAAATTGGGGGTCGTCTTATAAGCCCAGTCATCTTATAAGTCGGAAAATACGGTACTGATTACCAAAAATTGCATTTATCCATCTGTATTTATTGGTTCAAATTGACCACCGAGCACTTCCTTGAAATGTTTTGGTCATGTGACCATTAATGCAAAGTTCCATTGGCACAACTCCATTCTACATAGCTCTGCAGTGGTGCAGCTTAATCACAGGATGTTTAAGTGTCTCTATATGCCTTTCTGCCACTAGGTGTCGCAATACAGCATCAGCAAAACAAATGACACACACGTGTATATGGAAACAAGAAACCATGAACGTCGCCCAGATGTTCAAAAATGTTCCTCCAATTCTGAACTCACTGTTTGTACTGTGCTATTATATAT
>JAODLL010033914.1:0-22500 GCA_026546735.1 Forbesichthys agassizii | reverse complement strand
GTGGGTGTGTGAGAGAGAGAGAGAGAGAGAGAGAGAGAGAGAGAGAGAGAGAGAGAGAGAGAGAGAGAGAGAGAGAGGGGCCAATATAACGCCTATGGCTAATCAGTCAACGAGCGTTGTCATACCGTTGACAATTCACTAAATCCTCTCTAGTAGACCTATTCGCTGAAATATCTTATTCACCGAAATATTGAATGCCTGATTTTCCTTGTTATATTTCATTTACCCCATCGCTCTTTTCACCACATTTCTTTCACTCAGTTCCCCTTCTTGTTTAACCCGAAACTGGATGAATATAGCGTAGCCCTATAGTATTACTTTCATTTTTTAGCATCATAATAATAATAATAATAATTACAATAAAATATAATAGCTAATTGCTGCTGTTTACAGTTTGTCAGGTGTGCATTGCTTATTGACTAAAATTATTTTCCGAACACATTTGTATATATATATATATATATATATATATATATATATATACTGTATATATAGCCATACAGCCTGAGCTGTATACAATATACAATACCATATCCTGCCCCCGCCATACCTAAGATTGAATTTACAACACTGTACTGAAAAGTATTGAGTTTGCAGCCTATAGCTATTACAAAATTCAACATTAATAGCCTGTTTACATCAAATATTCTGGTCAATTCATTAATTAATCAAAAAGCATGGTAATAATATGTATTTGCCAAATAATAAAAGATTTACAGATTCTAAAACAAGTCTTTATTGGTAAATATACAGAAATCACTGGGATGATCAAAGAGAGAGAGAGAAATCCCAAAAAGTTGTTTACAAAAAGAAAACAGAACAGATATATAAAATAACTGTCTTAAACATTTTTTACAGGGGTTGTATTTATATTTAAAAGGATAATTTCTTCTCTTTATATTCATTTGTAACACACAATGTGCCAAAGGGAAATGGAAAACATCTTATGTCTCACATTGACGACATCACAATCACAGGCCGACAAAAGGAATTGTAACAGGTCCAATACAATTCATAAGGACTAGAGTAATTGATGTTGCCCAAAACTAAAGTCAAATGGTCAGAAGATGCATGGAATTATAGTAAGCAGACATTCTTATGTGAAAGACTACCGTCTCTATCCATGCCATTGCTTGGTTGATCAATCAATTTTAACAATGACAACAAGTTCACTACTTATTTCCAATAAATAATATTAAATTAATCTGCTTCTTTTTGTTGTGGCACAAATATGCCTTGACTATTTGAGATACCATTTAATAAGCATATGAAATCCCCATAAATGTATTCCAAGGCCAATAGAATAGTGGAAAACAAGAATACATGCACAATCTGTCTCAACAAATTCCTTCAGCCTATAATTTTATTGTGAAAAAGTAGACCACTAGCAGAACCTTTCATTGCAGTGGGTTGACGGCCTTGTCTGTCTGTGCTAAACTGGGATGATTCATGTGTTTTAAACATGGCCCAAGTCACACACGCTTCCATGCAAGACAATTGGTTAGACAAGTGATAAGTCGGGGTGAGGAAACGGAGGAAACACAATGCGTGTACAGCTATGGCTACAATATACTGTACATCAAAAGTATAGAAAACAAGAGTATGTCAAGAGAGAACTAGACAGAATGGGGGAAAGACAAAAACAACCAAATAATCTAAATGGTAGTTTGTTTATGTTATTTAAAAAAGATTTGAAAATCTGATGAAAAGCAAACAGAAATTTCAAATCAGAAAACAAAATTCTAAATTACAAATATATATATATATATATTTAAAAAAATCTGTTTGTCTAAAATGAAATCCAAAATCATCAAACAAGAATTTGAATTGATATAAATTATTATTATTATCCAATTCTTTCTTAAAAGCTTTGTGTTTTTTGGGGAATGATTAAAAGGCTTTAAGTTACAATGACTGAAAAAGAGAAACTATAATATTATTATGATAATTATAACCTTTAGACCAGTGGTCCTCAATCCAGGTCCAGGTATTAGATGTCTTCCTGCTCAAACACAGTTGATTTAAATGAATGGTCCGTTATGGGTCGTTAGAACCAAGGTTGAGGACCACTGCTTTAGCAGGTTTGTATGTTGTACCAACTGTGAGCAGCAGGGAGC
Organism: Forbesichthys agassizii; assembly: GCA_026546735.1. Taxonomy (NCBI): domain Eukaryota; kingdom Metazoa; phylum Chordata; class Actinopteri; order Percopsiformes; family Amblyopsidae; genus Forbesichthys; species Forbesichthys agassizii. The sequence continues at coordinate 20,383 of JAODLL010033914.1, read as the reverse complement.
AGTGTTTTCTTACAAATTTATTTTTTATGCATCAGGGATGTTGTATTTTTGTGTGTGCAGGTGCATGTCAATGTGTGCATGTTTCACCCACGTGTTTCAATGCTTCAAGCATAATGAGTTGAATATGACTCGGGTTTGTTTGGGATTGTGTAAGAGATCAATATGTTATGGATACTATTAAAGGTTGCCATTCTTCTTTCTCACTTTCTGCTTTTCTCTCTCATCCTCTTCCTCATATTCCTCCTCCTCGTCTTCGTCACTGTCGTCTGAATCTGAGCTTGTGACACCTTCAGCCTGTTCCTCTTCCTCTTCGACACAATCTTCATTTCTAACCTCCGCCTCAACGGTTTGAGATCCAACAACGTTCTGGAGAGCAGAACACACATGCTAAGATACTGATAGGTAGGTACACATGTAAAATAATATTTATATTTTAGGTCATTCAAATGTTTTTATATGTACAGAATGAGCAATTTTATTTCACATCTCAGGTTAAATTGACATTGGCATAGCTGCACCTACAACCAGTACTATACAGTAGGTGTCAGTAAAGAGTACATTTGTTGAGTTGTTTTCTGGAATGCCCACGTTAACTTTCCTTGTCTCAAACATCCTAAAAGACAATGCGTGATTCCACACTATAAAGGTTTTTACTTTACCAGTATAACATCGGGCACGCCGGGAACATATAATGCTACCACCAATGTGCACACATGAACATACACTTCAGTATACTAAATCTTCCCGTCACCTCCATGGGGTTGACGGTGATGGTTAGAGCAGCGTTGTTCCACTCCACATCTGCACCTTGCACCCCGTCCTCCTCATCTCTCGAGCCCTGCTGCTGTGTGGTGTGGATCCTGTAGACGCCCACTACCACAATGACCACCAGGGCGGCGATACACAACACTATTACTGCTGTGGCGGCTGGGGGAGCCCCACCTGGACAGATGAAGGAGAACAGGGTCGTCATTCTCTTCATTTAGGATTCATACGGTAGTTTACATTGAATGTTAAACTGAATCAACAGAGTGTGTCTTTCAGATCTTACATACCTGACATGTGTGAGTTCAGGGTGTGCACCATGACTGGATGATGCACAGGTCTCAAGTACTGGGATGGGGCAGCCATGTGATTGACATGTTCCACCGGAGCTGAGTGGTGAAGAACACTTACCTAAGAGTACAGGAGACACAATAACGTGTAAAAGAGAACGCTCTTCATGGATGATTCATTATTTAACAGATAGAAAGAAGATAAGTCTAGCTGAGAGTTAATTAAGGTGGCTAGAGCGAAGAGGGAAGATCGGGCAGGAGAAATACACATTATAGTTGGAGAGGAGTCAGGTCAAGCAAGCAGTCTACTGACCTCCAGATTGAACTCGTTGCTGGTGTAGCGTCCGTTGAGTTCTGAACAGGTGAGCCGGAACTGTCTTTCACTCAAGGATGCTGGCTGCCAATTCCTGTAGTGCACTTGTTTGAGTGCTTCTTCATAGTGGGCCATGGAGTCCACGCCTTACAAACACAGTGAGTACAACATTACACAGCTTCCGTTAGCTCAGCAGAAATTATTAACAAAAGACTACAATCTTTAAAAAGGTACAACCTCGCGGTGAGGTTTAGGTAATTTTGGGAACATAACATGTTAATTCTAGTGGTAAAATCCCCTAAAAGCCAAACAATGGGCAGCACGTGATCCAATGGGCTTGCCTGATAGGCCTACACTATGTGATGTGAAAGGTGGTGTTCTCTGCCAAAGTCATTATTTTGGTAATGTCATACCTAGACACCAACCTACAAATGGAATGGCTTTTAAGAATGGTGAGTGGAAATGTTAGTTACTCAATCACTAGCTGCATTTACATGGGCCCTATTATTCTGATTGGAATCGTGTTAAAAGCCCAACGCGAAAGAAAATGCTCCATATAAACACCATGATCGAAAGAGAAACGGCCAACCCAATTGAAATTTCATTCCATGGCAGAGGGGTATAACCCGTTCTATGACCTAATTGAAAGAATAATTCTACTATGTAAACGGTTTAACCAGGTTACTTCCTGGTTGCGTTCTCATGCGCATGCCCTGTTTTACGTTTTGTGTGATGTGTAAACTTGTCTGCACAGCCACTGTACAATGGATGTATCATAAGAACGGTACAAAGAGCTGGGGGACATAGAGCAGTGTCTTGGGTAGCCAGGGCCAGTGTGTGCTTCTCTCTGTGTGTGTGCGTATTTCTCTCTGTTTCACGGTGACTTCATCTGGAGCCTTACATTTCTCCACCAGTCACACAAATAGCCTCACTCTCCAACGTACCTATAACTAGAAGCTGGTTTTAACATTTGCTAGCAGGACACGGTACATTATGAGATAATGGTGTGTTGCGACATCCCATGTAAACAGGTAACCCGAAACCGCCAATCGGAAAGATTCCATTCAGAAAGACAGAAAAGTGTCCATGTAAACCCAGCTATTGATTATAGCATAAAAACAATCAAATATATTGTAGCTTGATGTTAAGTTCAGCTAAGTGCATTCTGCTCCGCTAAACCAACACGAGCTGAATGTGAGCAGTCCCTCCCTACCATATATGGATATCCCTGAGGTGGAGTTGGTGGCGTCCAGGTGTTTGCCCAACAAGGCACTGTGGTGGAGCTCTAGGCTTTCTTTGTCTGGGTCCAATTCCTCCCCAATCACCAGCACATCGCAGTAGTCCAGGTTATGCATCACTTCCATTACACCTGGTCTGTGGACTGGACACAGTAGAAAGGAGCCCACACCCAGAAAAGTAATCAGGTAAGATGCATTACATGCTTCTTTCACCAACATGCATCTGATTTTGCATGCATAATCCACTCATCAACATTAGCCTACCCCAGGGTTCCCCAACCCTGGTCCTGGAGGGCCGCTGTCCTGCATGTTTTTCTCCCTGCGCCAACACACCTGATTCAAATTAATGGGTCGTTAGAATCCCGATAACGAGCTATTCATATGAATCAGGTGTGTTGGAGCAGGGAGACATCCAAAACAGACAGGGCAGCGGCCCTCCATGATTGGGGAACACTGGGCTACACCTTTGGATAATTGAGTGAGAAGGATACAGTAGAGCTTGAGATCTCTGACCGAACCTGATGGGAACCGATGGATTTGGGTCGGGTAAGTCTCAATTCCTCACATATGTCACCTGGCATGTCGGTTTGCGGGCTGACTTTGAATTAGTAAAGGTCTGTATTATCCATGAGAGATAATTGAGAGAGTATTGACACGGGAAAAGACCGCCTTTAACTTCTCGTGCTTCAAAAAAATATCAAGGTGTGATTTCGGTTCGGGCTGGGACAGAATTTTGTCTGGCTCTGGCTCATCGGGTTGAACTTTTCAGACCCGATTAAAGCTAATGCCCATTCTACTGGTGTACATGGGTTCCAATCCATAAACCATTAGGCAGTCAGTGAAGACAGATTCAGTGTATTTCTATTAAGCTGACCATCTTATAATGGAGTTCACATTTTTGCTCATGGTCGCTCAATTCTCAAAGATCTCTTCAAGTACCTTTAATTATATTACAGCGACTAATAGCAAAACGAGTCTTACAGCTGCTAAATAGCGAGCTCTCTCCCTTGACCACGGTGCTGGTGATACGCAGCTCCTTGAACGGGGCTACGCCTAGCGCTGCCCCCACATCACTGGCAGGTCTCACGAGTCGGTTGGATCCTGTGATGGTAATCCTTGGCTCACTAGGGGGCAGCACAATTACTACTGCCTTGATGTCTGGAATAGACAGGCAAGTGTCCTCTCCAAAACACCTGGGAGACAGAATTACAAGACAACACTGATATGAGTGAGTGACTGCATACTAATAATCACTAATCAGATAGATAGATAGATAGATAGATAGATAGATAGATAGATAGATAGATAGATAGATAGATAGATTGGACAAGATTAACTGTTAAAATGTAAATATAAAATAAGTTTGTATGAAAATAATAGTGGGATAGTATCCTGATTCTTAATCAACTGAACCCCCAAATATACTCCTAGGAATTAATCAAAGCAATTTAATTAAATGACAAGCACAACAAAAACAGTGCTCGGTCTCAACAGAGACTCAAGTCTCTGTAGTGATTGTAAATCCTTCGTCATATTTACATTAGATAGGCATGCACCAAGATAGTCTGCCTCAGTCACCCACAGACCATGAACATAAACCAAACTAATTCTTCCAGGACAAATGTTAAATCAGCCAGTGATTCCGCTCGACTGTGAGTACAGGCAAAGTGCTCTTCACCTGTCTAGTGGTTTATTTACCAGGCGTGCCTGATGAGGGTACAGGCCCTGTCGAGTCTGAGCGCTGTCTGAATGCTGTCTGAATGCTTTCTGAATGGGCAACACCACACGTTGTTTTGACACAATTCTAAAATGAGGAGTATTGTAACGAGGTGATCACTTCACCACAGGCCAACACAACCACAGCGATAATATGGAACATTGAGGACAATGAAAGGCGAGGTGTGTGTGTGTGTGTGTGTGTGTGTGTGCAATCCATTATGCAAAACAATTTATTCAGGCAGTGTGTGTATGTAAATGTGGACATGTTTATTTATTGTGTGCCTGTGCTTGTTTTGCACTGAATGCACTGGTGTGCCTGTGTGTGTGTATGTGTGTGTGTGCGTGTGTATGTGTGGGCGTTCACCTATATCCAGTAAATTGGGTCTAACCTCACAGACCATTTACTCCTAACAGTCTTGTTTTAAAACTACATAAAGAGTTTGTGAAGGGGAACACAGTAAACTTGCTTGCCCTGCTCAATTGTTCTCTCACCGATGTACTTGTCTTGGCTTCCATATCATTTGGAGGCCATTTATAGGCCTAAAGGACACTTACAATGGCAGTTCAAGTCTGTCACCATTCTGATACATTGTTTAAAGCTACAGTCACTTTATCGTCATTCTACTGTTACAACACCAGGCCAATGGGGGGGATGCTTAAACTCAATGTACAATACAATAGTTCAGCCTGTTCTCTCTGGAAAAAAACTAGTGATTTGTACTTTTTCTGGGATCATTACAACTAGAAGGTATAACCACAAATACAAAGGTTTAGAAGTTTAATTGAATTTTTATTGTACTACCTCAATTAGTTTTAAATAAAAGTATAAACTGACGTGCTAAAAATAACTTTTCTCTAGATATTCTATGCATTTCCGACTGCACCAATGCATACTGTGACAAAGTATCACAGATACACTGGAGTCTAAGCTGGGTATGCAGTGACTGCAGGCTAACTTCACTGTTCTGGAAGGATTTAGCATGTCCCCTTCCACACAAGCTACATTTATATGGACCCTCATAATTGGAATAGGTTCAAAAGGCCATAATTACGCTCCATATAAACACCTTAATCAAAACAGAAAGCCGCAACCCAATTGAAATTTGATTCGATACAGAGGGGCATAATATACGCATAATTCCTTAACCCAATTGAAAGAAAAATCTGTTGAAAAAAGTCAAAACGGTTTTACTCGATTACATCCTGGGTTTTTTTTGCGCATGTTCAGAGTCTTAAAATTTAGCCAAACGCTGATTTGTACATGCCAAATTGACTGGAGGCAGCGCATGTTCTGTAAATAGACCAATTAGACATTTACATGCCATGTAAACCAGTAAGATGCTCTTTTATTCATAACAACTCAAATGTCCATATAAGATATTGTCTCCTCTCTATTTCTGTCCTTTTCCTTTGCTCTTATAAAGAGACAGGTGATTATTCACATTACTTACACCTGTTCCCAATATCATGTGAGCCACACCCCCAAACATCCCTCTCACAGCCAAAACACACCCCCATCTACACGCACAACATTTTGCTATCACTGCCTGCATACGTTCTGCTATCACAGCCTGCAGGTTTCTAATCTCTAGATGTAAAGTCCTGGTTATTATAAAGGGGAGCAGTGAAGTGCTGTTGAGAGTTAGATAGCTCCTGTTACTGCTCCCCTAGACAGCCATGGCTTATCGACCATCCAGCCTGACAGATGTGGAGACAGTGGAAGACATAAAAGCGTAAATTGCTAACACACACGCGCACACGCACGACACGCATCCGTGCACACACACACACACACACGTACATTAATTACAAAACGTAATCAAGCTGTTCAAACGCATTTTGACTTGTAGCACTAATTTAAAATCTTCTGTTTGAGGAAATTGTCAAGAAAAAAGTCATGTCATGGCCACTGACAACAAAATGTTTACATTTTCTAATAATTATTATTGAATGATAGCTCTTTAATGGGTTTTTGTGCATTTTGTTCCAATTTTGTTGAGTGATTCGTGTACTGTACATTTACAAATGTTCCCACCTGTTTATAAGTAAAAATTGTAAAAGCAGCTGTTTCTTACAATGTTCATGTGCATTATTTATTCATTAATGATTAATTCTATGCCATAATAAACAAAACCGTTAAGAGAAAATGCCATTCCTGCCACATTGTACCATCCAAATCAGATCATAATGGTTATCCAAGCCATTCTCACCTGAAACAAGAGAGGTGGCCAAGCCATGCAGGGGCCACCAATCTTTTCATCCAGCTGATCAGTTATGTCATGCTGCAGCTCTCATATTTCTAATGATGCATTATGATTTATTATTCATCTGGGGCACAGTATCCCTATGTGGCCCAGTGTTACAGTTTTCTCCATTAACACATCTAATAACTGTCTGCCAACTGCCAAACCATAATCCATATCTTGCACTGCAGTTCCATTGTAGGAAAAACAAAGCATCAAACTCTAGTCTAACCCCCTGGATTAGACTAGCCACTGGAACACTAATAACCTTCAGGTTTCCATTCTAATTACTACAACAGGTTAGGCTGATAACTGTCTGACCACCCTCTAATTGAATATCAGTCACCATGTCACGTTCAGCAGGCAAGGTGGACCCAAACACCTGCTTAGGTTTTCAGAGTTTCATTTCACGATGATCACAGGTCCGTACAGGCAGCAGTGGCTCTGGGTATATTTTTTAGGTGGAGGGGACGAACGTGTGAGGAAACATTTTTCAACGTTTAAGCCTGCACAACTATGCTTTAGTTATTTTGCGTAATATTTTTTTGTTAATTCTAAAGCCATGCGCCCCTGACAGGCAGGGCCGTGGCAGATGACAAATATAAGACAATGCTGGACAAGAAATAATGAATACACAAGGGCTTATACAGCAAGACAATGAGGGCCATGTGAAACTAATAAGACAAAGAACAAGGTGGCAGAACAGAGACACAGGGAGGAAACAAGAACAGGTTGTGATTGGCTGGTTGGGCCCTAAAAACATCAGCAGTTGGAGGCATGTTGTGCGTGTGCTCTTTTACTCACTGCACGGTGGTGGTGATGTGAAGCCTCCTCAGACCAGCAGTGGGGAACTGGCGGGAGTTTATGTAGGACACCTTGGTCATGGCTGAGTTGATACTGTCCACATCATCTCCTTCCACTACCAGCACCGACTGGGCTGGGTTAAAGTGGAACTGGACGCACAAGCAGACATACACACACACACACACACACACACACACAGAGAGAGAGAGGCAGTAGATAAAATAGTAATCAAATGATCAAAACTAGTAGTAGTGATGGAAATATTTGTCACTTCACCGCTTATACACATGAACCCATTTACTATAATATTGTTAGTTAATTACTAGTTTAACAACTATTAATTATGGTTATTTAGCCATAGGTACCTAATACATAGATTTTTTTATAATCTTGCTATTTTCAAGCGAGGAGATATTGTTGAATTTGACAAAAAGTGCATTAACTTACATTTAGCTTGCAATAGCTGACTTTACCTTCAACTTCAACCTCTGCCTGACATTATCTGTTGGTAGGCTACTAGATTATGGTTATGCTAACCAAGGACACGTTGCCAAGACAACGACAAGGTGACTCCATGATAAATCTGCTTACAGTATATATCTAGCAACTGAGAGGGAATAAAGAGAGAGAGATTGAGAGAGTGATAGAGTGAGAGAGGTGTTCCAGAGAAAGCTGATGTACATATGGCTGTACTGAAAATTGACATCTAAATAGCATGTACTTTATTGTAACTACTACCTGTGAATAAACCACCTAGCACACTGGATTCATAGTAAAATGATCAATTTACTGTGCTTATCTACAAGAACACCATTTAGCATATCTGATCAAAAATGTAGAATCTAACAATACTATGGTTACTATTATCATGCAACTCCATTTGTGTTCTTAAGAAACAAGACACTGTGACTTTTAGAGAAGGGTTTTAGAATGGAAACAGATTTGGGCTTACTTTAATATTTTGTTAGCATTTAGTGTGCGTGTGTGTGTGTGCATGTGTGTGTGTGTGTGCTTGTGTGTTTTTTCCCTCACTTTAATGTCCTTGCCCAGACTCTCCAGGGAGTTAATGTCCAAGCCTTCCTTGCAGGCCTGGAGACAGGAGATGACCTTCTGTGTCTCGATGCGACCAGGGCGGATGGTCAGGCCTGACAGGCTTCCCCGGAAATACTGTGTGAACCTCGGGGTCATGACCTCTCCACCTGCCACGTGGCAGACGACAAGCAGGCAGAGAGAGGAGAGGATAGATATCAGAGAGTGGAGGGAAAATATAAGAACTATACTATTTCTGCCAAATGCCGTAAAAGCGTCTGCCAAATGCCGTAAATGTAAAATATTTAAACTTTTAGCAATGATCTTTGACGATTGATTGGTATATTTATAATGTGTGTTTGTCCTGGTCATTTTAATGCGGTCAGTATTATAATGTTGTTTAAAAACATATTGCTGGTGTATGACCCGTTCTATTGAAATACATTATGCTAACTGTAAGCAGGGTTGGAAAGTAACTGCTTACATGTAACTGATTACAGTTACCTTAAATAGTGCAATCAGATTAAAGGATTTTTTTTTTTTTTTTAGATGATTACTTCTAGGGCTACTTTCAAATTTAAAATGGAAGTTTCCATAAGAAAAATGCATTAAACAATCGACTGATCTCTTATTAACTTTTCATTATCAATAATTGAAATAAAGTCCTACTTTAAATGTTCTCCGTGTAATATGTTTAGTTTAAACGAAGAAGAAGAATCTTGTGTGCGCATAGGAATCATGCCCTGATCATGCCCTGTTCTAAATCAATTAAAAAGTATTTCTTTCCACACACAAAAACTATTGTGCATTGGAATCAGTTCATGGAAAAGTATTTGTAAACGAATGCAGATTGCATAAGGAAGTGAAGTACGTCTGTGAATAAGCCTATAGGTTAATATACTCAATGCAGGATATAGGCTATAAAAAATGTTGTAGGTGAATCTGTTAATTATACCAACATTGTTCTAGTGAAACTATAGCCGAGTTTGTTTATACAAGACGTAGTTACAGCCCGATCGATATGCCCCGGCATGCGCCAATGCACTGGAGTGAATATCTTTCCACCGGATGAATCAGATGGAGTACCGTACGTAAATTGATTATGCCTGATGCTGACTAAAGTTTCTGGACTGGTGAGTAAACTGCTATTATTGCAAATGGGGAATAATGATCTTGTTAGACAATTCAAAGCCGGTTGTCTTGCCAGTGTGTGTCCCAAGCACACCAGACGTGCCATTTTGTTTACAGTTGTGTGGGGGTAGATCATTTAGGTTGGATATTATCATGAGTTCCTTTGTAGTTCATTATTTCGCCATGCTGCAACTGTGTGTTCTGTTTCCTATCAGTTTACCTTCGGCCTAATCACAAAGAGATTGCTGCCTGGGCCGAGTGTGACATTACGAGCAGTGCGCAAGAGAAACCTTCTACGATGGTTTTGCTGGTGACAAGTTTCTTGCGACACATCTCTGTGATCAGGGCCTACGAGAAACTAAACGACGTACTGGTTTTTGTGTTTCCTCGACTGTTTATGTAGGTCTTGTGTGTGTTTCATCTGTCTGCATTCGCCCTCACCCTGCTCTGTTACAATTAGACTCTGTGTATGTGTGGATACATAAGTGGATTGACTGAGAAATTGGCAATAAATACTGAGGGTGAACGAATAACGCCACAATATTATGGGGAAATGCTGACCGCTAATGGTTTGAAGAATATAGTAATTTTATATATAGAGCACCTTTAATCTGATCCCCCGAGCAACATAAACGGTTAGAACAATATAAATACTTGGCGTACTGACACAGTAAATTGTTTTAGATGGCATTTCAAAGAACAATGTTAAGGCATGAAGTAATCTAAAATTAATGGATTCAGATTATGTTACTAAATGTAGGTAATCCAAAAATTACATTACTGATTATAATTTCAGTAAATTCATTACATTTAAAAAGTAACCTACCCAACCCAGACTTTGTCCAAAGTCGCTTTGGGCAACGGTGTTAATGTACAGGTAGAGGAGAGGACAGGTTAGTGTAGGACTAACCTGACCTCAATGTTCTCAGTGAGGGCTGTGGCCCTGTGTGCTACAGTATAGTGTCCAGGCCATATGACAACAGGTTTGCCCAGTTGGCAACTCTGATAACATTGTAGCCACTGAGAACATAATGAAAAGGACCATTCCCAAGACCAAGATGACATGCACAGACTAATAGGCAGACAACAAACAGATGGACTGCCATCTATGCAATAAATCTGTTAAAAGGTCATAGGGGCAAACACAATAACAGCTAGACACCTCTGTTATAACGGACAATTAGCACTAAAATGTTAGGGGGGTTTTTTCATCACATATCAGGCAGAGAACAGGCAATGCAGTACAGCTGTATTTTTCTGAATTTATTACTTTAACCTTTCTCTTCATAATCATTTGATTATATCCTAACATTACATTTGAGAACATAATTGATACAGTAAATAAATAACTAATGGAAAAGCAAAGTACATTCTGGGATGGTTCAATCTATATTTTTGTTTGTCACGTTGCAATACAACAGGGGACCAGTCCAACAATCTCCATCATTGTGTCAGGAATACATTTTTAACTAGTAGTATTGTATTTCTTATATTTTTAATAATCAGTTAAGAAAGAGCAAAGCATGCGTTTGTCTGCAGACAATAATACACAACAAATACAGAAGGAAGGCAAGTGTACAGCTGCCTGCCTTTGGGTTATACCGAAAGTTTCCACTATTGGGTTTATGCGGCAAGTGTCAGCTTAATAAAGACACACCATCTAAAAACAGTGTACATCATAATAATAACAACTGTGCTGGACAGACTCCATTTTAAAATATTAGATGATAAGATGGCCTTTGGGATGAGGCCATTGTGCTGTTTGTTTTTTATTGGTTGATACAGGTATTCTCCCACAGAACGAAATAATGTAATGTATTATTTGGCAATAATACAAACAAAATGTAGAAAGTCTTCAAAGTAACAAATTTACAAAAGCTACCATATATGGAGTTTTTCAAAGCTAGACAAGCTATATTGGTTCCTTACAATCACTATAGCTAATGCCTTAAAAAAAACAATTAAATATGTATAACATCTTTTTATTATAATAATGAAGTGTATTTCAATATCCAAAAATGATTGGCCCAAAAATTGCCTTCTGACATTAAGTTTCAACCAGAGAACTACTGGCCCTAAGAAACATGCATTATGTAACCATTTTGTGTAGCGTTGCATAACTGAAAATATACACCAATTGCGTTGCTGTTACCAAAAAACAGATAAGAACAGTGTAAAAAACATCTTATTACCAGTGAACACTGCTGCAAAACAAACAATGTTCCTGTCACCACCACTGCCCTGAGACACTGGATTCTTTTGGAATATTAAGTGTGTTGCCTCTCATTCCACACATCTTGTCATTATGCTGTCGATTGTTGGGAAACGGGGACAGGAAAATGAGAGACTTTCAAAACCAATGCTGCTCGCTAATGGCCTGCAAAGTTATCTGTCGCGGCTTAGTGAAGCTTAAAGCAGCTTCATCCGGTTGTAATAGCCGGCGAACTTGTCCTCCTTTCACTTTGGATAATCGCTCCTTCAGGCATTTCTCTCACAGTCACAGATTCATGGAAAGAGAGATGGAGAGAGGGATGCATGGCCTACTGAAGAAAGTCGGGAAGAAAAGAGAAATGTGCAATCAGCGTGCAGATGAAAGGGAAATCCGCGTATGACAACCACAGTGCCATTGGGATTATAGCTTCTGGCTAGCGCTGGTTGGCACCACGAAAGAAGCTCATGTGATTTAACGTGAGCTACAGATTGGGTCACCACCACCCTATTATGCCCACCGTAAAGCACTTATGAATAAGACACTGAAGCTCTGTAGCTACAGTTACAGTGTACTTACTCGTCTTGTCCAGTTCAGTATGAACACCGGCTCCTCTTTCACTGACACAATTCCTGTCTTGCTACTTCCATTACTGATCGTTATTTAATACCCTAACTTGGATATGTAGTGCATTATTGCTCAGTATTTGTTGCCGTTTGCAGGTTAAGATAAACTGGCACAAAAACTAATGGTGAATGGCTTGTACTAGTTGGGCCATTCTCCTTGCCAAGACATCATCGCCCACAGAACTGCCATTCACCGGATGCTTGCAGCTTCTCGCACCATTCTCTGAAAACTCTAAAGAGACCGTTGTGCATAAAATTCCCAGGAGACCAGCAGTTTCCGAGTCTAAACATAGTGTATGTAACGTTTTCATTGCTATGTGAAAACGTCTGTGTCATTGTACTGTAAATCATGTTTTGACAGATAGAAAGGGTGACAAAAAAACAATTAGTCATGCTAGTGCACGCCAGCACCCGAGTGTATCCGCACACATGTGTGCACGCGCACGCACGCACACACTGACCTTGCCAGCAGGCCCCTACAGTCAGCTGAGTGTCGATCTGGGATGGGTGGAATGGCCAGTCATCCGTCACCAGGTAGGGTTCATAGGTCACGCCGTCCACAAAGAGCGTCACAGCAGGAAATTCTACGTTGATTACGTAATAGTGCCACTCCTTGTCGCAGATCTGAAACACACAGGCCATCACCCATGATGCAACTGGACCTTCCAAGACAACAGGACGGCATGTGAAGGGTTAAATACCCAACCAAAAGTTACACAGCTAGACAATATATTTTAATTCGGCAACATTCCTGACATGTTTAAGAAGCCTATGTTACGAAGATGATGAGAAATCGGAGCTGAAACCGTTGCTATTGCCGACGAAAGAGACACAACTTCCTGTTCTTGCATCTTGATAATTTTTCTCTCCTGTTTTCGGAGAGCTAATTAAGTTTCCATTTAATGAACTGTTCATTACTGCCGCGCGACAAGTGACTAACCGTGGGGCAGAAAAACCAACTTTGATTATCTGAGCACCTCTGCGGGGACTTTTGACTGAGCTCTCTCCTCCTTCTCTTCCCTGGCATTCCTCCATCTTCCCTGATATCAGTTAAACCGTGTGAAACAAAATATGACATGCCTTTTGCAAAACAAACTCGCTTCATAAATTCACTTCACAGTAGAAACAATAATATGTCTGGCCAACAGGGGTCAGTGTGATTTGTTGTGGAAGTCACAAGTCATCTTTAAATTGTGGTGATTCCAGTACTGTCTGTTAAAGATAGACTGAACCCTGCATGCCAATCGACCTCTGTTTGCAAACTATAACAAAGCAATTGTGCGGCTGTGTAAACATAGACTGTGTGTGTGTGTGTGTGTGTGTGTGTGTGTGTGTGTGTGTGTGTGTGTGTGTGTTTGTGTGACTATTATCTGTGTTAAAGCAAACATCACTATAAATCACTGCAATCTTTTACATTACCAGTTAGGGTTAGGTCTCATTTCAGCTATTTTTGTACAGAATTTATTAATGTATTCCTCCGGCTGTTGCAGTCATGACCTCAGATTTTTATTGCATCTGCCTGGTGAAAACGATTGGACTGAGCCAAGGGTAAATACAATTGGTGGAATTACTTGCATCTAAATGCCAATTATCTACCAAATTTAAATGTATAACACATAACATAACATAACATAACATGCTAGATTCTCTTATAAATATCTGGTAAATATATATGATGTATCTGATTCTTATCTATCTATCTATCTATCTATCTATCTATCTATCTATCTATCTATCTCTCTCTCTCTCTCTCTCTCCCTCTCTCTCTCTCCCTCTCACAATTTTCTTATTAGTTAGCAAAAGTTACACAATCAGAACAGAACAGGACATATTCTTGCTTGCTGGACCTGAAATTGTAGCCTGCCGCAGATTGAAATATCCTAAGATGTCACGCGCACCTGATCAAGAGCGACAGCAATTTTTTGTTTCATCGCCTCACATTGGCCCAGCCTTCACGTATTGGAGCAGACAGGCAGAATGATATGCCACTTTCATTTAGCTGCCGGCTGGCTAGCTGGCTAGTGGGTTAGTGGCTTGAGGTGAGGTTACAGTCACGCCTGTCACATCTTCTCCACATCAGATAATATTCCCCAAGAAACGATTATGTGTTGTTTATAAAAGCGTGAACTGCTAATATTTCAAGAGCTAACAGGGCACAAAGAGCCTTTAATGGAAAACACACAAGACATGAATTTGGGTCTGACAGATACTGGCACACTCACACACACACACACATGCACAGATTGTGTTTGTACTGGGATACCCTGGCGTAATGCTGTCCATGGGACAGAAATGATGAGGACATATGAAGATAAGAAGATCACGCAGAGGAATTTACACTGTAAAAAAAACACATACTATACATTTTACAATTATTTTTCTGGAATTCAAAATGACAGGAAGTCATAACATTTACAAGAATAAACTATATATTAAATGTGTGATTTAACAGAAACATTCTGTATAAATTGAATACATTAAATATGTTTTTTTTAATGCACGCACATGGCTAAAACACTATTCTGCCTGTTGAAAAAACACACGGTTGCCAGTTACGCTTTCCTATTCGTGCATATGCATTCATGGGAGGGTTGAGAGGAGATTGGGAGTGTCGCACAAAAAATGTGAGGAGGCGGGCAAGGAGAGAGTGATTACCTATTCCATTGAATGTATGAAAACTGCGAAGTCGGTTTTGCGGTGAAAATGATCTGCCTTTGAAAAGCAGGTGTTAGCGTGTTTCTATGAACAGGGGAAGCATGCACCGGCAAGATTCATCTCAGCAAGATGAATCATGGAGAGACGTGCTGAAGGATTTGATTTTGTGTGTGGTGTTAAATAAATGTTTATTCGACTTCTTTCATTTACATTTTATAGTCAATTTTGGGATAGAATTACACCCGTTTTGTCTAGGTTTGACGTATATAGACAAGTAGGCTATTTATAAATAGGTCTACTTCATGATTGTTAAACGTGTTCTGTTGTTTGGGCACCGCAATTTATGGATATGGGCGGCTCATATCCGTAAACTCCAAGTTTAGAGGGCGGTGCAAAGCGCAGATTATGTGATCAGTCGCAAATTTAGTACATCCAATGTAAAATGCGATGGGCTATATGCATTCTGACTGCGCTCACTTTTACGTCGCGCTCGCTAACGTACGTACATGAGGCCCTTTATTACTTGGGTTCATATCTATACAATTGTACATTTTTTAGGAACAATATAACAGTGGAGCACATGTCACCCATGTGAGAAGACTGACATTTTGGTGTCTGTAAATAACTGAGTTCAAATGATACGCCTGTTATCGCTTTTTATTATTAAACACTGTGTTTTTTATATTGGAATGACATGTTGCTATGCCACTTGGCAAATAAACGTAAAATATTCTATATAAGTTCAGTTTTGGCCATCATTATGTCTTAACTTAAACATGTAACCATTGTCTTGACATAATAAAAACAAAATTATTAAAATTTAGAATTTTCAAAAGTTAAGATGGTCAAAAGTGCCTTTATTTGAAGAATCACTTTTAGACCGCTAACAAATATTCAATATTTTGTAAGAGAAACTCAATACTTTTAAGGCCTTATTTTGAGAAAAATAAATTCAGTGCCTACTTTTAGGACCCCGCTGCTACCCTGTTATATAGTTCTATAGGTCTGACGTGTTATGGTAGGTTGCCAGATTAGCTGGTAGGTTGCCAGGTTAGCTCACATTGCAATTTAAATCACCCAATCATGTTTTCAAAAACAAAACGTAACCTAGAAAATTTTAGGTATTCAATAATAAAGTAAAGTCCTTTTCGAGTCATCTGGCTCAAGTAATTAATACCAAGTACCAGTAATTAGTCAAGTCAAGTCGATATGTTTCAGTCAAGCGAGTCTAACTCGAGTCAAGTCATGTGACTCGAGTCAAGTCATGTGACTTGAGTCCCCCACCTCTGGCGCTCACCAATCTCTCTCTTTCTCCCTATGTCTCTATCAGATGCCATAATAACCAATGAATGGAAGGATAAACTAACTGGCAGATGGGTGGACATTTTGTATGGCCAGTCACACAGACAGATGGACATACATACAGGCACGTACAATAAATACACATATATGCAACACAGTTACAAAAATAGCGTTACTACATACGTTTAACTTTAGCGTGATTGTCTGCTTGGTCCTATAGTGCTGTGTGTTCCTATGCATATTGCTTGTCTAAGCGGAAACGTACAATCCGCGATATTTGGAATCCACAACAATGGAGGAACAAAAATGAATGCTGGAAGACTATACTGAGATGGTCCCAGCATACCTGCTGAAGACAAACTATCCCCAAAACTAGCAGGATAGGGAGAGCCAGGCATAGGTTTACAGCACATAGATCATAGATCATAGATAGAGAGTGCCAAAGAGACACGGTACAGAAGATGGTCAGAGAGAGAGAGAGAGAGAGAGAAAAAGAGAGAGCGCTAGGGAGCGAGCAGTAGAGCAGA
This sequence comes from Forbesichthys agassizii, assembly GCA_026546735.1. Taxonomy (NCBI): domain Eukaryota; kingdom Metazoa; phylum Chordata; class Actinopteri; order Percopsiformes; family Amblyopsidae; genus Forbesichthys; species Forbesichthys agassizii. The sequence goes on along the minus strand of JAODLL010033914.1, from coordinate 3,532 downwards.
GAATCATCCACTGAGTCACTGCAAGAAAGAGAGAATAAGCCAAACAATAAAAACGTGCCAGGCTAACGAAAATCTCGACGGTGATACAGCTGCAGTCTTCAGCGTGTAGGTTAAGGGACGGCATAATGAACCATGCCAGCTTCACCAGCCAGGCCTAGCCTACATGTCCTGTACAGTGAGACTGCTGGTCACACCTGTAGCACTTCTCATAAAAACCCTTCCCTATTGAAGGACAGGGTTTAGGGCTCAATATTGGGGGATATGGTGAGTCTGGACCAGAAGAGCAAGGTAATAGCTCTCCAACGCCAGGTGTGGGCAAAGTGATGAACATTCGTGCTTATGCAACATATGCTGGCTAAATGACATATGTAAGTAACATATACAGAACTAAGACTTTTCTCATGGTCACTCACATGAAAACATGACGCATGGCTTATCTGGATGTCCATGCTCTCTCCAAGTGACCTTGTAACCTCCTCTGCCTCTAAAAACTATTTTAACAAATAGACCTTTGTTGGTAGTTGTAGTGTTGAAATGTAATACAACATAGTCTGCTATAATGTGGATCTGTCATGTTTGTCACGTGTGTGTAAAAATAACACACGACAGATAGATAGATCATAGAACATAAATAGCCTGTAATACTAGGCCTGTACTTTTTGCAGTGTTTTATTATGATGCATGTTGAATGACTGATGTGACGTCTGATGTCTGTGCATACATTAACAGGTATCGTATACTGTGTGTTTGGAACTGATGACTATAGGATTGAAGTATGCTTGGAGCAGCCCGAGCACTCGTCCGCGTTGAGCGAGGCCACGCACTTGGTAGTATGCCAGGGCTTTAAGTCAGTGAGACTTGGTGGCAACAACCCCTATGTTTGCAGCCAAGAAGAAGAGGCATAGTTCTTCTATCGATAGGGACAAGCTGACACTGCCGCTGCGAGAGCAGATTGTGTCACCACCCTGTAGCCTGCCTCCATGTCAGAGAAACCCCAGGGAAAGCCCACCATCGCAGGTCAGTTGATGTCACAATGGAGTACTCCAAAATGGTACATGATTACATATAGGCTCATTCATAATGAAGTCATACATCTGTCCAAACTGGTTATTTCATTCACAAAGTATAAACTATGTTGGCTCCTTTATCAGACCAATGTTGTGTTTGATCAGATGGTTTTACGTTAAGTTGTGTTTGCATTTTATAATTATGGTGTGATTTTTATATATTCTTATAATCCCATGAGTGTTTTCTTAAAGTACCCATTTCATGAAAACCAAGTACTCCTAGTTGATTTTGGAATTAGCAATGTCGATGTGACATGAAGAAGTAGTAAGCCTTTCAAAGTGGACTGTTAGCTTCCTGGTCTGTATTGGCTAAAAAAGGTAGAGAGGTGGGGAAACAGACGAATGAGATGAGTTGCGTAATTACTGCACACAGTTTGATTGGTAACGCCCCTATGAGGATATGGCCAGCTACATAGTATACAAGGCAAGGAAGTTGATCGCTAGAACACAAACCATAAGTAAACGTGTATTGTTCAACATTTGCAGATGAGCAAATCAGTAAATCTAGTTTTTGATACAGTAACTGCAGGCTACCGTATCATAAACAACTAGTCTGCAGGACAGGCATATTAACAAGAGTGCATATCAATAACTGCATTAGATTAATACAGGCTATATTCAGAAACAGTAAACGGATTAGAAATAGGCTGCTTAAATATTGTTGATATACTTAACCTGAACATTGATAATTGATAAAGACGCACTCGCGTGTCATACCAAAATTGTATCCTCTGCCGGAAATGGATTGTCGTTTTTGGTACCGCAATAATGCTGTTATCTGGGCCAGTGATCGGTCATATCATACAAAACATTTAAAGTTATGTCTGTGATAATAACAAAGAGAATATGTCTTTGTTTAACTTTCTTGTGTAACTGAATATCACCTTATGTTGTTACTAGCAGCTATCTACCTAATACCTATCTATCATGACCCTGTACCGCAGTTGCAAGAACAGCTGCAGGTTTATGCTACGGCATGTATCCCTTCATTCATTAATCCGTGCTTATGGGTACATGGCTGTTTAGCGGGCAAGGATGGCTGCTATGTTGTGCTATGGTATAATTCAACCTTCATTCATGGTATAATGTGCTTAGTAGATACATGGCTGGTTATCAAATCATACAAACCCTGTTCCTTCCAGGACTGTGTGACTAGCTGCTGCTGTGTTCATGTGGTTGACACAAACAACACTAAACTACATCCTGCCTCCCATATCCTTTACTGTAGTCTGGGCAGGGAGGTGGAATTAATGCACAATATTAACACCTTGAAAACACTGCTGAAATTAAACCATATGTGTGTTCAAACCACGTTTGAGTAGCCTGCATCGGTACTAACAGTAAAGCAGTCGTAGCCTCACGTCAACACAGCTACCTGGAATTCAGGGCGGGGTGGTTGTGATTGTATAGAAGTGGCACAAATATCCCTATTATCAAAAAGAGCTCATTACTACAGATTGTTTGATTGATTTGAATATTGATTATATTATGAAATATTGTTATTAATTTGAATAATAGTAATCATAAATTAGCATAATCATCAACAAGTGCTAGTGGTGCCCCCTCTAGTGGTCTGGCAGGCCATTTGTATTACATTAAATAACCTCAACTCACTATTCATATTATTTAGATCTTAAATGTAATATGTATCAATATAATCTATTATATAACATTTAGAGCATTTAGAAACAATAGAAGATTAGTTAGGTAGTTAGTAATTGACCTTCCATCAAATTAGCCTAATATCTATCTGTTCTATGTGCCTTCTCAAATAATTAGTTATTATAGGTAATAACAATATACATTATTTCCTGACAAATTGACTTTGCTGCCCAGAATTCCACGCATGAGCATCACATTTCATGAGTGCGTTGTCCCGCCTCATTGGGCCATTTGAGTTCTCACTGTAAACCAACTGCAGAGTTCAATTGGTCCTCTTGTTTGGTTCCCATACAGTGCAGTTGCTGTGTACACATGCGCTCAAACAAACCAGTCTTGGGGGGAAACGCTTCACGTTTAGTTTGACCTGCTCCAAAGGAGCCAGGTGTGAAAGTGCCCTTAGTTACTTTAGAACAGTCTCCTGCTGCCGTTCCTCTCCTCTCTCTTCTCCCACTCACATTCCTCTCCCCACTCAACACTATTCAACTCCCTGTTTAACTCCTTTCCACCTCCCTTCACCCTCCACACCATTTCCACGTACGTGCGCTCTTCTCCTGTTTGTTCCATCCACAATGCTGACCTCGTCCTCCCCTCTCTATTCCTGTCTCCTGGTGTGTCCCTGCATTATTGATGCCAGCCTATTATGTGTCTATGTACCACTGTGGCAGACAAAGTGAAACAGAAAGAGGCAGACAGAAAGAAAGTAAGAAAGAAAGAAAATAACCAAAAATGTCAGAGAGAGAGAGAGAGAGAGAGAGAGAGAGAGAGAGAGAGAGAGAGAGAGAGAGAGAGAGAGAGAGAGAGAG
>JAODLL010033905.1:0-20457 GCA_026546735.1 Forbesichthys agassizii | reverse complement strand
GTCAAAGTGGTCCACGCTTGTGACTGCCCCCCCCCCCCCCCCCATGAATAAAAGCAGAAGGTGCCCATAGCTAAAACAGGAGGAGGAGACCCAAGAGGTCAAACAGTAAGAAGTGATCCCCTAAATCCATCAGGAAGTGTCACTGGTGTTCTGCTCAACCGTGTCAACCAGACCCAGTTCTTTGACACCCACACTCAAGGAAAAACACACAACCACAAAAACATTACAGACAGACCCACACGTAAAGACAGACACACAAAGACAGGCACACACACACACACCTATGATACACACACACAAGTACAGACACACACACGTGCGGTCACGCACACACACAAATTCAAGTACACTCACACATACACACACATTCAAGTACACACACATTCATGTACACACACACACACACACACGTGAGGTCACGTGTACACACACACACACACACACACACACACACACACACACACACACACACACACAGGCAGGCCAGCAAGAGCAGTGGAGCTGAACCACTCTGTTTGACATGTTCTGGTGCTGGAGTCGGCTTCCCAGCTCACGTGCACGGCCCACGTGCACAGTTTATCACCCAGATACTGTACGTGCTCAATTAAACTTTTTTTATTGTGATCACGGACATCGCCGGGGAAGGGATTGGGGTGGGGGTCTGGGCAGGATAGGATGCTGATTAAAATGCATCACATTCCGCGCCTGTTTCATTTTTCCTCGCCGCAAATCAATGAGGAAAAGCCGCGACGTGTCCGTGACCCCGTTGATGTGGTCCTGACTACGAGGTCCAGACCGCAGGAACAACAAGAGCCTCCCCGAAGACCGCTTTGCCGGATGGGATTACATGCTTTGCTACGTGGAAGTGTAGCTCACCCGTGGCCAAGCGCTGCTTGTTTTCAAGGTGAAGCCCTCGTACACTGACCTGCTGCTTCTCGTCTGCAATAAAACAAGCTGGCTGCTCCATTCAGGAGTTGTTCTCCTGCGCCTTGAAGACTCCCAGGCCAAATAATGAATGATGCATCATTATTTAATGACTTACACGAGTAGTCAATCATTCTGGAGGATGCTTGTTGATATTTGAACTCGAGCAAAACAAAAACAGCTCTCCCTCCCTTCATTCTTCATTGCCATAGGGTGCTCCCTCAAAAGCTCCCCCCCCATGTTGAAAAACGCATTGCCAAGGCTATGATGATGTTGCTGTGTGTGGTCGTTGTTTTGTTGCTATAATGTATACGGAGTCAGGTCTATGTAGAAGTACCAGATTATTTTTTCTGCTCAGTAACTTTATTGTAAATATTTAAATATTCCATCACAAGCTGTAACTGTATTTATAGTTATTTAATAATTTACCATGACACGAAAGACCATAGCATTACACTGCAAATATAATAGATGACACATGTTATAATATGATACATGTAGGAAAACATAAGAGGTTAAAGGTTAAGAAAGGTCATGCTCAGGTTACTATAAGATTGTATATTGTATTGAATAACAAAAAACAAACTGGAGCACTGTAATGCAGAGGTCTTCAACAGGAGGTCCGGGACTCCTACGGGGTCCTCAGAAGTACTGCATGGGGTTCCTCCAAATTATTTGATCCCAAAATACACATTAACATAAATAAAACCTATGCCACAAATATATAAATCTGTCAACTATTTTAACGGCTTAGTTAGTGGCTTTTATACATGGCACAATAGGTCACCCTACACATTATTGTTGGCCCGGCAACTAAATATGTAATAGGGGGTCCCTGTGCCATGTTTCTATCAGCCAAGGAGTCCTTGGCCTGAAAAACGTTGAAGACCCCTGCTGTAATGCATTTCAGAGGAAGCAAAAGTTGAACGGGTCAGACCTCTTAAAGGCAGGGTTAGTCATTCTGGAGAACGCTTGCTGACAATATCCCACCGTGCGTCCACAGTCCACACGTCAAAACGCATTCTGAAGCAGAGCGTAGGTTTTCGCCACTATGTTCTTATTTATGGACCCAGGGTTGTGTAGAGGTACTGTATATTATTTTTTTCCAACACACCCAGAATGGAAAGAGCAAAATGCGTTGGAGATATTTGGTGAATTTGACTAAATGTGTCTTAGCTTAGAAATAGCATGCATTAGCTGACTACTTCTTTATAGGCGTGCCCCCCCCCCCCCGGACCTCCCCTCATGGATCTGCATGGGACATTGTCGCTTCTGGTCTACGTAAAGGGTGAAAAATCCCCCTGCCCCCCCACCCTCACAAAGTCGGGGAAGTGCCCATCCATTGAAATCTCTCCGTCCACTCCAGTCTGGCAGTGAGTTGTCAACTCTCCACTACAGTCTCCTCGATCACCGCACCGCGCAATTGCTTTTTTATTTCTGTGGAGCGCGGTAATTGTTTTTCTTGGTAACTGTGGTGACGGGCGGTGGCCGTCCCACGACGACAACCTGTCTAAAGCCCGTGATGTCACAGCACCTCAGAGGCCCGCTCCGGGGTTCCCGGCCAATCACATGGGGCAGCCAGGCGCATCGCCCCTGGCAACGTGAGTAATGGCCCGCGTGTTTAACTTGCTCAACACAAAAAGAATCTGCGTAATCTAAATACACACGGGAATATAAATACAAAGAACCTGTGCGGTGTGTGTGCACGGGCGGGCGTGCTTGTATGCGTGTGTATACATGCCTGTGTGTGTTTGCGTGCAGGCGTGTGTGTGTGTGTGTGTGTGTGTGCGTGCCTGTGTGCCACTGTGACTTCTCGGCTGCAGAGTGGGCACGCTGGCACTCTGTGTGTTTAACAAATCTCCAGGAGCGTTTACACAGAGTGTACTTCTGCTGGGCTTTGTGTGACAAGCTTTAACGCAGCGGTACCTGTCAGCCGCAAAACAGCCACAGACCTCCCTGCAACACTCCACCCCCCGATTTCCATTCATACATTTCCGTGCACCCACTAAACCCCCCCCCCCCCCCTCCCGCTGGCTCTCCTCCGTTGTGTCTCTTCTGCCAATACGCTTGTTGACGATTAATACCGCCGGTGTTTGTCAGGCCGACGCTACTGTGCGTCCGCCCCCTCCCTCGCGTTTGTCCTGCCATTCGTCACAGACGTGGCAGACAGACACGATGCCAAACGGAAAATAAAAGAACTGGATGCTGTGGGCGCAAGACTCACAGGCCAACAGGGACAGGCCACAAACTTACTCACCTGCACCTATTCTACGGTGTAGCGCATGCTACACGAGACAGCTAGCTTCAGTTTCACTTCGCCGTGAGAATCAGTCTGGAAAGCCTCGGAATCATTGTGATTGAGTCTGAGTAGCAACTGAACTTTCCAATCAGTGTCGTGTTTATAGTTGTACGGCCGTGGTTTAGGTGTGCCGACCATGGTACCAACAGCGAAAACAACCAGATGGTTCATCCAATCAACTGACAAATATTTTTTGTATTAACGGTACAGCCATTCAGTTTCAACGTGCGGCTCCCCAGATCAATCAATCAATCAATATTTATTTATATAGCACTTTCCATACAAATTCATGTAACACAAAGTGCTTCATACTACGTCATTATAAACAATTCAAAATGAGTTAAAACAATACAATATATAAAAAATAAAGTAGTACCACCGCTCATGTTACACTCATCATCCCAACCCTCCAATCACAAACAAACATCGGGAGTCCCATTCCCACCATCCCCAAAACAAACCACAGATGGACTTGTGACAACAATTCCTCTGGCATGTCAGGTTATGCGTGGATAGAAACTCACTTTACAGTCTTTACCACCTACTGAAACCATCTGACCCTTAAACCCAGAAGGAAGTATCTCATTTTGGGGCATGACTTCTCATATACAGCATTAACTACGCATTGACAAATGCATGCGCATTTATTAAATATAGTCAGAATAAGAAAAGATGTCCTGTAAATGCAGCCATTATGATTTAATTTCCTCCCTTAAACGCATGTTGTGACCCTATACAGCAGGGATATTCAACTCCGGTCCTGGAGGGCCGCACCCTGTAGGTGTTAGATCTCTCTCAGCTCCAAGACGCCTGATTCCAGGTTGTTAGAAGCCTGATAACGACCCGTTCATTTGAATCAGGTGTGTTGGAGCAGGCAGAGATCTACAACATGCAGGGTGCAGCCCTCCAGGACCGGCGTTGAATAGCCCTGCCATAGAGGGTCCTTTCACGCAGATTGACATTTTTGGATTAAGGTACATTTGGTACACTGGTTGAAATTGGTAAATGGACTGCATTTATATAGCGCTTTTCTAACCTTCGGGCCACTCAAAGCACTCACACACACACACACGCTTGCAGGCTGATGATGAAGGTGTTTACTAAAGTCTTAGAGTATCGCAGAGTGGGCCTCCTGTCTTATCACAGGAAACAGAATGTCTTCCTTAACCTTTGAGCCACACTCGATGGCTGACCATGTCACTGTGTTGAGACGGCACACCTGCAAACGCCACGGCAAACCCAAACATCTCCACGGCCATATACCACGAGAGCTGTCACACACTGTCCCAAAAGGACGCGCTGAATGCCACATTCCGCATGCATTTCGCCTCAGGAATGATAATAACCAGAGTCCGGTATTTAAATAACATTGGGGTGTTTATGGAAGCAGCGCATTTCATCTGGAGTAAAAAGTGATCGACGTCTTCTGGCTTGAACTGGATGCTTATAAAGTGCATGTTGTGTGCTTTTCGGGCCTCTCTGGTTTCTGCAACTCGGATATCGTAGTAGTTCTGAGATGCCCTCTCTGTCATGTCACTTCTAGAAATCTATATACAGTATATGGAAAGCAATATCAATCAAATTGGAAAATTCCCTGACTTTTCGAACATAAAAACAAAAACATTGAAAAGTTTGATAGATGGCAACAAAAATGTAAACATGCTGTGAACTAAATTCACTGATATTCCATGTCTGGAATATTTAAAATTAATTACGGGATTGGCGTTGGATGATGCCAATTGTAGCTTTGACGTGTATTGTAGATTAAGTTACCACTTCAAATTTTATGTGACAACTGATGTTGGGTGTTGAGTAACTTTGACATGATGACATCATTTTTACCCCATCAGTTCACACAACCCACCTCAGACTGTATACGATCTTCACTTTAGGGCTGTCCATCATGCAGCAACTGCAACATGTTGAGCACAGACAATTGCTGTTTTGAGTGATAATGGGGTCAAGTGCTACAGATAAGCCTGAATGAATATACAGTGAAATATACAGAAATCCCAGAAAGACCAGACATTAAGTGTGTCTGCTTTATGTCCTCTGTGGGCTACAGTATACAGTAACAACATATATCAATGTCAACCGGAGGATTTCACCAAAACATTTCTTTGGACATTAAATATACAATACAGTTGGATTAGAATACTGTCCAGTTTTGTTTAAATTAAAGGAATTGAATTTAACGTTTTTAGTAAAAAAGTATTTTTGGTAAAACCATTTATTTTTCCAGTAAAAACAAAAAAGAAAGTAGTTAAAAATCTTAAAGCATAACATGTATAGCACCCGGTGACATAAATAAGAAGGATAACATTCCTTAATAATGGGAATGTCTCATTTGAGTTGCCCATAATTCCATTAAACCACTTGTGCACCAAGAGAAACTTGCGTGGCTCTCCCAGACCGCTGTAGGCATTGAGACCTCGTAAGGCTCTCCTGAAATGCATTAAGTCAGGAAAACAGTCTTAAGTGGTGTAGGAAATAGTGGCCATACGGTGACAGTAATTATGAGTGGCAGGGAACACATTCGCCGCCTGCTTAAGTCTTCCAATGCATCCTGGCAGTCCTCGCAAGCATCACCAGCCATTACCTCACTGCTTCGACATGGCTGTTGCAAACCCACTCCAAGCAAATCTAATTGCCCCCACCGGCCTTTATATTAAGGCCAGTTTACCCTTAAAAACCCAGGAGGCCTTGTAAGATATTGTCCTATTTCCAACATCTCTAAATATGTTTCCAATAACTTGGCAATTTTGACCGGAGTCCACCGGCACAGATTAGATTTGTATAGTCTATTAAAAAGATGAAGTCCCTTTTAGTCTGATACATAACAGCTTGATAGTGTATCTCGCACTAGCTTGTAACGCTGAGCTCCGTGACAAAGTGCCTGCCTGCTCCCAACGCTACCTTTTATCACCCTCGCAGCAGCCGAGAGACGCACACCGCCGCATTCCTCCGCCCCAAACATTTACCGGTGACACGTCGCAGGAGCGAGTCGCTGTTGAGCAGCCGCTTGACGAGGACCATGTGTGGAATTATTCGTATTCTTATTATTAATTTATTTTCTCTTTCTTTTTTTGCCAAACACCCTTTTACAGCTGGTTTACAATTTGTGTACATCAGCAACGATGGAAATTGACATTGCTGCCAACACCCCCCCCACCCCTCCATGACTGCACCCCCAGTGCCACAACACCCAGCGGCTTTTATCAGACACACCGAGGGTTCTGAGGAGACTAGCTAGCAAGGTGTTAGTCCCGTTTAATAGGTATCACGCCGCCTTCAAATACACAACACCTTCTTGAGAGCCAAGTCTCCCACCCCGACCCCCCACCAACACACACACACACACACACACATCCCCCCCCCCACCCGTTTCCATTTCCAGTCCAATCTTTACATAGCGGCAGTCTGCTGTGAGCGGCGGTGAACTTTTACTGCTTCATGAAAGCACAAACTATGACTAAAACAAGATTCTGTCTTCTAAATGTCAAAGATAACATTAGTGATTAGGTGCGTGTCTGTACGCGTGTGTGTGGTGTGCCTGCCTGCACGCCTATACACATATACAAATTGCCTAGATGCGCTCAGAATTAAAGAGCTCAGATTATACATCGCTTGTAATATTTATTCAAGAGAAAATAATGCTGGAACACTGTTTAGAAAGATCTAATATAGATAAGTACAAAACAAATTACAAGTCAGTGATGTAATCTAAATTGAAGCCTGCTGCTTTCAACTGTATATTACTAATGTAATAAATAGTTATATTGTGGACAGAAGGGTTTAAAAAAGATCTAATTGTGATGACTGGTATTGTCTGAGGACTAATATGGTGATTGTGTTTTGTCTAATTGGCAAGAGTGTGATTTGCAAACTGTAAAATATGTCGCTCATGTTGTTCTCTGTTGCATGCTATCACGCTAGGACAACAAATAGACGTTGTTACAATACATCACATACAATACATATTGTATATATACAGACAAATACATAAAATATAAGTGTACATAGAAAAGTACAATAAAACATGTTTTTAACAGCATATAATCAGTCTGACAAAGTGACAACTGTACCAATGTCTCTTTAACTGGGATTGGTATAACGTATCCATGTTATTAAACCTTACACGGCCACGTTAGACGTCGATCAGCTCTATCGAAGGCAGATTGCAGCGTTCCGCAATCCGTCTACCTAAGAAGTACTTTGCTAGCTTGTGCGAGGATAGACAGACTTGACTACTTCTGGAGGAAAAGAAAAAACACACACACACAATCACACTTGTACACACAAGCTTTTCTTAACCAAGGGTTACTGCTGCTCGGGAGCACGAGCACATTCAGACGCTCGTGTTGAGACGGCTCGTCTCTCCTGCTGTTTTGTAGTTTGTTGTCGCGATTCCTTCTCCAGCTCCAACACAAGCAGGGGCCGTGCCAGCGCATTTCTGTCCTCCTCGGTCGGATGCACCCTTTCGAGGGGAGGAGGAAGAGGAGGGGGGACAGCACCCAAAACAAGGAGGCCAGAGGTGGCAGGGGGTTTTGGCCACGGGTGAGTCACGAGGGAGACGGGACAGAGAGAAAGAAAACGAGAGAGAAAGAAAGAGAGCAGATAAAGTGATGGGTAGAGAAGGGAGCAGTGTTATCTGGGCCGCGATGATGTTTAGGATGTGAGAGAGAAATTCCCATGCCGTGTTTTACGAGGGAACAGCTGAAATAGGTAGAATATTAACCGAGCACTGACAGAAGACAAAATACGATCACCGAATACAGAATGGACATGCCGCTCACATTTTACCCGAGTATATATTTTAGTGTGATTCTTAAACCTGGGCAGAACCTTAGTTTGATGACAGTAACGTGTATTTAATGAAGGGATGACAGACGGTACGTTATTAAACATTCAAATGTAATGTGTGTTATGTGTAATGTGTATTATGTTAAGGGAAATGAACATTGAATCACATGTAAAGATTTCCACCTGGGTACTTTGAGTAGGGAAACCAGGCAAACGCCATCTTTCACAGCTAAATTCAGTGTGTGTGCATGTGTGTCGCTTGTGTGTGTGTGTGTGTGTGTGTTCGTCACATAAACGCCCTGTGTTGACGGCACCAGTGACCACGATCCGCACCGTGACTAGCGTGGGTCTAACCCATGCAAAGCCCTCCTCACCAGGTAAGAAACGCTAGGGCGTTATGATGAAACCCAAGCTCCCTTAATTCATTGAGAAGCATAACCCAGGGAGGTAATTCCAAGCTACATTAAGTCTATTAAACACTAAAATGTAACCAAACTCTTCTAGACTTAAAGCATACCATCATACCACACATGGATTAAGCCTAGTCCAAGACTAAGACCACGTTTCAATGGAGATCTTCATTTAATTTTTCTGTTAGTCTTAGACTAGGGTTAATCCATGTCTATGAAACTGGCCCATAGTGTGTAGCTGCGCTGCAACGCCACTTCCAAAAACAACTCCACAAAACGTGGCAAGCTCAAGCATCTGGCTCTCTGATGCACCAAACGCCACAAATCGCCCTGGGAGAACATTGAGTTGAATATACTCAAGAAAAATAAGCATGGTGCAGGTACGGTGACAGAACTATATTTACTGGGCTTGTAATAGTCCAAGGTGTTCGGCTGGAGAGATTGTACCAGACACTATGAAAACAAAAACAAAAAGAGAAAGCCATTTTGTCACCCGATGCTGTATATAGAAATACTTAGCCTACTAATAATTACCTGGGAGGGGGAATTTCTTACATTTTTTATATGATCCCTGTATTGGGGGGTGGGGGGTGAGGGGTGGGGTTTGGGCAATGAACATTGTGAGCATTTACTGTAGTACTGTCATGTTGGGGGTTGTGTAGAGGTGTGCCAATCTCTCAAGCAAGCAAGTTGGGGATTTAATACTAAATGTTTCTATTTTAGATACTTCTGGACACGTTAAAAGTATAATCAGTCAGAGAAAACTTGTTGATATTTGAGCTCGATCAAAACAAAAACACGTAATCCTTCGATCGCTGACTTTATAGAAGTGTCTCTAATTCTGTTCCCAAAGATCCTCCATCCAAAACATTTCTTCCATTTAGACTAAAAGGTTAGGTCTATAAATACTTTCGAACTCAAAGCAAGAAACGGCCTTAATAGAATAGTGTTTATACAGCAAATGTATGCTGTACGAATGTGAATTTTAAACCCATTCTTTTAGGTCAAAGGTCAAACCAGCTACCACACTTTTTGCCAAATTCAGCAAATATCTCCTCACAGGCTGCTAGCTGCCCATTCTGTGTGCCCGCTGAAAGAATAATCTGGTGTTGCTGCACAGTCTGTAAATGGGATCACAATCAAAGTGGTGCAGACCGCACCACACTAACAAAGTGGTGCAGACCGCACCACACTAACAAAGTGGTGCAGACCGCACCACACTAACAAAGTGGTGCAGACCACACCACGCAACATATTCCTAGCCTTCGCAATGTATTTCTAATGTGCGCATGTGTGTGTGTGTGTGTGGGAGCTTCTGAGGGAGCACCCTATAGCATTGAAGGGAGATGCGTTTTTGTTTTGCTTGTTGTTCAAATATAAACAAGCCTTCTCCAGAATGACAGTATACAGTATACAGTACCTAGTACCAGAGAGCACACCAAACTAGGAGCGCTGTGACATATATCAAAACATATTGGTATTTACACAGCGTAAATTTGCTTCAGCTAACCTTCCATGTAACAATGTGTCATGGGTTCTGGGACAATGGCATTTGAAGGTCAGAAGCCGTGTCTTGGTGAACGCACCATTACTACGTTTATTTTCACTTGTTCTGCACAACTAGATGAACAGCACCAATCCAGGACCCCCACATCCCCACTGCCCCTCTTTACCGCACCCCCCACAAAATAAATAAATAACTAAATGCATGTTAAATCACGCGAGTGAGGCTTGATTTAGGGGCCCTATACGTGTCACTCCCTGTTTGGAAACATGGAAACAGTATGCCTCATTATCAGAAGCAAATCAGAAACACAAAGCAAAGTAAAGATGTTGCCTCATGGAAGATTCTCAAGATCTTTAAATAGCTGCATAAAACATTCTGCTCTCATTCCATTTCGGGACCGCACATACAACTGCCAATCAGGTGCCATCAAAGGACATTATTATTTTTGTGTATATACTTTGTTTACACACACACACACACACACACACACACACACTTGTATATACAGTATACATTTGTTTTTTGAAAATACAAAAACACATTGTTATGGTCAAAACAATCCCAGTGAATCACAATAATAACAGCTATGAAAAACATGATTATTGAGAACCATGTTTGTTTTGGCGTAATTACAGGGTTCCTATCACAACCTCTGACGGCAGATTAATTCATGCTATTGGATAGACGCCATTCGTGCCTTGATTCACTCAGGCCTGAAATACTCCGCTGTTCTATTTCACGGGACTCGGAAGCAAACTGTTTCCATTATTTTTCTGTAGGGAACAATCAACACTGAACACACAAACTGTAATCTTACTCGTGCTGGCTTTCTACGCAGGGAAAATTATAAGACAACTACTGCTCGCTATTTATAATTTATCTCATCTGGTCAAAATGAGCCAGTCAGTTTTAAAATATAGTTCTGAAGGCAGTGTTGCAGGAAAAACACATTCCAATCAAGACCAAGGTGTTCTGATTCTGAGAAGGCCTCCTTCACATTACCATGCTGTGAAATGAGGTCGTTCCCATCGTTACTGACGTCAGAAGTGTACAGTGTGTTTACATAAAAGCTGTCATAACGCGTCTGGTAGTGTGTAACGGGTGCAACACTCCACAGCACACAGTGTCAAGATAGAGCCACTGTAGGTTAGTATGTGCATGGAGCATCTTGTTCATGAGGCCTCACATGCCAACGGTGGCGTGAGCCCAGATCGAACCATATACTGTATAAATGCATTACGAACAAACCGCTCCCGCAGCGACACCCGTAGGTTTTCTGAAGAACGGGATTGGAACTCAAGCTGGCTGTCGCATCTTTGCAGCACCTGACTACGCCGGTAACTCTGGGCTATCCATAATGTGATAAATGTGTGTCAATTGATGCGCTATATTACATTTTCCCCTCCCGTACAGTTGTCATGAACGGGAGACTAGCTACAGTATAGAGACCAAAACTGTTTTTCAGTGCAAGGCTGTATAAAATGTTTATTTCTGCTGGACATTCTAACATGGGAGGAGTTTATGGGGATTTGTCTTGCAGAGCCAGCCTTTATGTACGTCAAGTCTTGACAGGAGAGGTATTTTCTGATTGACATGCGCAACGACCAACTCATTGACCGTCGGACGTCAAACCTGCAATGAGGAACACTAAAAAACAGGACTCTTGGCTGCTTACAGGTCTTTTAAACCTGTAAAATTAGTAGGCTATGGTTACTGATTTAAAAAAATAGAAACTTTTTAATTGTTAAATTAAGCACTGTGATATAGTTGCACTGGAAAGTATGGATACATACTTGTGAGTGAGTCCCGTGTCAAGCTTACAATGGTATATGTATCAGACATTCAGTACAGATCAGTTGCTTATGTGTCGTAGTGCTAATGAACAGAAGATGCTTAGACTATGAGGATTGACTTGATTTCGGAGCCAGCCTCAAGCGACCATTCCAGGAACTGCACTGGAGTTTGGCACTTGCGATAACATCTCTCAGCACTGGAGGTTCCTGCCTCGATCGAACGGGCAGGTTTTCTCAAGGGCTGGGCCCTGGGCTAAGCCGATGGGGGCTCGTTCTTTCAAGTGAGCGCCTTGCTAGACGACTTCAGAAGGAGGCAGGGAGCGTGAGATTCAATTAAGCTGCACATGCTCCACAGCACCATCCAGAGCTGTCCGCTTAAATCCCAGCTCATGTGTGTCCTGGAAAACTCCTGAAGGGTTAGCCTCGCTCTGCCCTCTTAACGACCCCCATCCTTCACCTGGCTTTAGCTCCCGCTCTGTGCTACTTTAAAAAGGTGGAGTCAGCGATTGTAAGCGAATACACTTTTTTTTTTTACACAGCCTCATGCTCTGTAAATGGGAACACAAACAAAGTGGTGCAGACCGCACCACACAACACTATTCCAGCCTTGGCAAAGCGTGTCCAAAGTGGGGGTATGCTTCTGAGGGAGCACCCGAATCGCATTGAAGGGAGAGGTGTTTCTGTTTTGATGGAGTTCAGACACCTCCAGCATCCCCGACTCCACCAAGGTGCATGTACGTTACGGTCAAGGTCAGTCCTCCACCGAGGTGCATGTGCGGCGATCTGGCATCGTACTCAAGGTTAGGGTCTATTACGTTTATTACAAGAATCCCCTGGTTACATAGGAGTTATGATATGATAATGTGTTGGCTGTGTTCATAGTCTCCAGTCTCCATTATAAATTCCTTTCACTCATCACCTTCCACAACCATCATCTGTTTGCCAATCATCTCTAGCTAGTTGTGGCTAGCCTCTCTCTCTCTCTCTCTCTCTCTCTCTCCCTCCCTCCCTCCCTCTCTCCCTCTCTCCCTCCCTCCCTCCCTGACTTGAGGGGGGGTACGAGCCACATACGCCAGTACAGTACGTCCCCAGGCCTTGTTACCATGGCGCTCCACACGGATGAGTCACTACGCATTCCTCAAATCACCAGGGCTCCTAATGACCGCGGGACCGAGCTGTGTTTGGGAGCGGTGTGATACCATCAAACATGTGTCGCCGTTTTGAGAAAAACAAAGTCCACTTCAATTAGCTACTGGTTGGCTTCCAAACGAGGTACAGGAGACAGTATTTGTGGAGGAACCTGGCACTTTATCCTGACCACTGTGGATGTCCTAATACATTTTTTTTTTTTTATTAAACTATAGCTAAAGTCCTTATAAGCAAGTCTCAGCACTAGCAGCCATCTTTGAAACGCCCCCGGCCAGTTATTTGCGTAGGAAGACTGTATAGGCAGGTGGCTTACTTCAATGCATCCGAATTCCCCCAAATATTATAGTTATTGTTAATATTATTAAGTGGCACGTCTCCTCTGTGTAGCGTCTCTGCTAATAGCTAATGAACCGTGCAGCATCACCCACACCAGAGAAAATACAATTTAACAGAGAGGTTCCAATGGACGGCACTTCCGCATTTGATTATTTAAAGGAGGGGGGCGACGTTTTACCCTTTATGCAGACCAGAAGACCCAGCGTTCCATGCAAGTCAATGGGGAGGTACACAGATTTCACCATTTATTATATATATTATATATTCATTTGTATTTCTGGAGGCGTTAATGCGTATTTTGAGTACCTACGATCAATCTGAGGCCACAGTGGTATATCTGCAGCAAACTGTTTTGGGGTAAATTGACTTTGTTTCAGGCCATGCAGGGTAGATTTAGCTGTCTGGGCGATGCCTACGTCAGCCTCCACAGCAAAATGCCGTTGGTGACACGCCCACTTAAGAGACCAGAAGTGTTCCACTTTTGGCTCCATTGAAATGCATTACAGTGCTCCATCTTTCTATAACTATAAAATCTTTGCCCATTCTCTCTCACCTCACAACTGTGGGCTAAAGTGCAAGATAGAAAAAGCCCCGATCATCAGTAGAAACATTTTAGCGGGTGTTTACATCCAGAGGGCGAACAAGTGCAAGGCTAGTAGAGAGAGAACTGGGAGGGGGGTGAACACCAGCCACGTTGAGCCAGGAACACCAAAAAAATGCAGGGGAGGTTTCCTGCCCCGGATCCCAGACTGGGAACACAGTATCCCATCTGACTCCCATTCCCCAGAACCCCCAGAGAGAGAGAGACTGAGAGAGAGAGAGAGACAACGTGTTCCTAAAGCTCTAAATACCTCTAAGTAAATCAGTGGGCTGCAATTCTCGACCTCTGACCCCCCTGTTCCCCCCCCCCTACCCCAACCCCGGGTTTTTTCATGGATTCGGACTCTGAATGCCTGACCTGTCTGTCTGCATCTTGTGCGTCTGTGTTCAACTCGACGCCTACATCTCCGGGTCTCCCTTTATATTACTTCCTGTTTTTATGTAATCCTGTTCCTTCCCTGTATGTGTGTGTGTGTGCTTGCGCGCATGTGTCCCAGAGGGGTCAATTGGAAGCAGGTCTTGCGGTCTGGATGGTGGACAGGAAGACATAATAAAAGAGAAAGTCTTGTGGTTTGTATAACAATTTGTGGAACGGCCATAAACTTCCCTGGATCGGTTTTTGATGAATGTCACAATCCTAACGTTAGCGCACGGCTAACCTCAACACAGAGAAACAGAAGAATTATACGCTTGTGTCCAATGAAGACTTCTCCAAAATGATCGTATTCAAGACCACATTTGCAGAGCTTCGTTGAGCCGGTTCACACAGAGAAAGTACTGTGAGACGTGATGCAGATCTGATAAGGGAATACTAATATCCCTTATCAGATCTGCAGCTCACTCAAAAAAAAAGCAGATGAATGTATGGGAATTCCCATGTTTTCTTCCCAACAAACAGTGACCGTGTCTTGAGGGCCACATGGCTGGGGACCCACAAATCACTTCCCGGGAGCCGCAGCCCTTTAATTCCAACGTAACACCAAGTGACACCCCTTGAACCTTCACACCGACTGTTTATACACCATGACAAGTCCAGGGCTCATCTCCTATATGGACCCAACTTGATGACAAAAAAAAAAAGCACATTATTTATTTTTCTGGATGCTTCTGAATCGCTGCCAGGTTTCTGGGGGATATGGGGGGGGGGGCGGTGGAGGAAAATAGCCCGCCAGACGGAGGGGAAAGCCCAGAAGTTGCAGAACGGGACTGGGAGCGGCACTGATGTTTTTAGCAGCGCTCGTAGTGGAACCATGCTCTCCTGAACGGGTGGTTTTGGCAGCTCTGTGCCAGCATAGTTTGTTAGGGTCTGTTTGTGGACTCGCAGATGGGAAACAAGCGGGGCCCATTTTCACGAGAGACCCTCTGGGATGTGGGGCGCAGTCCAGGGAAGGTGGTGGGGGGTGGTATTCAGTTCTGACAAAGAGGCCACGTCTGCCTCCCGGAATGCCCACGGCAGGAGAGCGTGGACCAATCACAGGGCTCCGGTGCTATCCTCAAAATGGGAAGTGGAATTAAAGATTTCCCATAACTGTGTTTTTCAGTAAATAAATATGCTGACTGCTAGTACTCGTACAACGGCAAAACACGGTTTTATGGCTTTTGAACCACATATGGTAATATTCAGCAGTGTTTTCAAGGTGTTAATATTGCGCATGAATTCCGCCTTGCCGTCCAGACTACAGTAAAGGATACGGGCGGCAGAATGTAGTTCATTGTTGTTCGTGTCAAGAACATCCACACAGCAGCAGCTTGGCCACACAGCCCTGTGTAAGAACGGTGTTACGTTTTGATAACCAGCCATGTATCTACTAAGCACATTATTTCATGTAAATGGCCTATCATTCACCCATTTACACACACTTTGATACACCGATGGTGATTGCTGCCATGCAAGGTGCGACCACTGGGAGCAGTTAGGGTTAGATATCTTGCTCAAGGACACCTCGACACTTGGTGAGGAGTTAGCCGGGAATCGAACCAGTGAATTGTCCTCAAGACAGAATCATCAGTCTACAGTACACGATGAAACATACAACGCGTTAACTTTAGTTGGTTGGTGAAAGTGCCACCAACAAACCAGCTACTTTAATTCTGTACAGCATTTCTAGCACATGTAATCCAGAATGCATGTTGCATGTAACTATGCTTTAAAAAGTGCTATATAAAATAATTATGGTTCAGTATTATGGCTTATAATCAAACTATATGTCTTCTAAAACCTTGCCTGATGAAATACAGTAGATGTCATAATGTCATAGTAAGAGCCAACATCCATTTTCCTAGGAATATAATCTGAACATGCCATTTAACGCTCAGCTATAAACCTGTCTGCTTCCAGAGTGCGCCTGGTGGTCCTGGATGGCTTGCTTTTAACGGGGAACATACATTCTCTATGAGCCTTAAAATAAGTGTGACGCCAATGCCATGTTCAGCTTGTAATATTATAAACAAACACTGTGCCCTTCATTGAGCTATGAATCACGAGTTGGGATGAGGTTAGCGAATATGACGGTGTAGGTTTAGCTTGTACGAGGCGGTGTGGGAAACACAATGCAGGGCAGGGAAAGTCACATGGGTCGGCCTGCTTCCAAAGACACAAAGCCGCATGTGCACACACACACACACACACACACACACACACACGCGCGCGCGCCAACAAGCAAATTACAACAACAATGGCAATAAAAACATTACATTTCTGTCGGGGACACGCTGCACCTGCTAAATGACCCTTGCCAGTGTTTTCTACGACAGACAGGAAGCGTCTCGAAATAGCTTTCCCATGAGTCTCCGGGCTAAAATAGAATAAAAGGCTGGCAGGACCCGCCACAGCCCTAGTGTGACCCTACCATGGGAACCGTCCACGCACATGTGAGCGTCATAAATGAACGCAAGCTATTATCGTTATTTAAATCTCAAATGTAAATGCTCGTTTATCTTCCTGTCAATAATAAATAGGCTATAATAAATTGGTGTGTGTGTATGCGTCTATGAATGAGTGTGCACGCCTGTGATTTAGATTAGTTTCAAAAACTTTAAAAACCTGTTGAAAATCTGTCTTCACCAGATCACCACAATGAGAAGAGGAACTAGAACTAGCAGGTTGGGAGCCAGTGAGTGCTTCAGGCAAACAGTGGCACACCACCCATAATCCGCACAGTAAACACATGCGTGCTGCAGCTTCAACACTAACATTTACACGTTGCACACAAAACATATGACCATTTGTCCAGGAAAAACAACAGCAATTCAAAATGTACAAAGATTAAGTGCCTGTAAACCCAAACAGGCCACGCTCATAAAAAAGTCCAGCTTGTTCTTGAGTTAATCTGGTCTTGGTATTAAACTGTTCAGGTCCCATTGATGAGTCGTAAGATGCCTTCTTTTTAACGAAATAATGAACAACAATGCATTATTTTCTGTCAATTAAAAAGATTGAATCTGAATCCCGCTAGTACAGGATTGGATCGTGCAATACAGTACAGCATGTCAACGTCATGATGATACCTTCTCTGGTATAAATAATAGTTAAATGCAATCCGTTACCCCTCCTAGTGCTACAATGCACCGCTATCCTATCTACCGTTCACCCGCCTCGGCTATTCTCCAAACAGTCTCTATTTCAGGGCCCGCTGATGACCCTCTGTTGGCCACATCTGCCTTTTTCCACTGCAGAAAGGTTATTCATAATCCTCAGCATTAACTCTGCACCGTTTGTACAGTGTGAGAGAGCGAGGCGAGCGCTCACATTCTAAATGGACATTCTTCACAAGGCAATGCTTTGTCTGCTTATACGGTGTTAAAAAAAAAGAGACAAAAAAAAACACAAACTAAACAAAAAGCACATCTTCCCTCTCCCAAGCCGACGCTGGGGTTGTTTATATGTTGGACGGATCATGAGCGGAGACAATGCTCCCCACGGGGGAGGCTCTTCCCCACCGCCGCTGGCTAACGCTATCTACATGGGTGGGCAGTGACTCGCAGATGCGCCCCAGAGACACGCGATGAATAAATGACAGATTTTGTGCCAAATTGTCCATTTCATGATGCGGCTCTTCCCTACGCTATATGCTATCTGAAGATTAGACGCTGTCACTTTAAAGCATGGCTGGTGAAAAAATATTACCCTCCAAATGTGTAACAGAAACAGGCGGTTTGAAGGGGGGAATCCCCTTATATCTGAGCATGTTCGAGGTTTCAGGCTATAGTTCAGAGTTTAGCTATTTACACCAGTAAATACCACTGTTTCAAAAACATTAATGTCACATTAATGTGACGTTTGTCAAATAATTTCCCGGTCATTGATTTTCCAAATGATTTGGAGGTCAAATGTTTGTTATAACATCCAGGATATTTCGACCAGCATAGAGAGAAAAATAATTTTTTTTAAAAGAGAAAAAAATAAACTGTTGATTTAAAATGTGAAATCAAGACGAAGCCAGTTGCAATCTTCTGCAAGCGCACCTGTCAGAAGAGTTTCTCCTCTCCAGGTGCTGAAGCATTGTACACAAAGCAAACCTCCTCCGAATGGTGCATAAATCACGTTGGACAGGGGAATTTATACGAGGAGCACCCTTGACTACATTGTTCTACAGACGCAGCCTTGCTGATCCACTCTCCCGCAGTAAGACGGTAGGAGAAACCAAGACTATCCTGCCACCTGAGGTTCATTACTGCTCTTATGAGGCACTAAAGCTTGTACCTCGTTTTAATTCTCTCTTTTCCTCCCACTACAAGTCAGAAATCAAGATTGAACTAACAAATCATATAGGTGAGGAGAGCGATACTCTTCAGACTATTGTTTCACAGCATATTTTTCATATTTGCCGTCCAATGTCTTATTAAATACCTTGTAAAGATTGCATCATCTCAGCTATTGCTACACAATAAAGCAAAGACTAGCATGTTAAATCATTCTCATTTATTCACATTTATACTGTATTTTCTCCCAAGGCTGCAAACAAGTCTCCCTGTTCTCCAAAACCAGACGTGCAACTCAGAGTTTGCCCCCGCCTCAACATCAAAGAATATACCTTAAGGCACAAAATATGCTTTATATTGCATTTATGATAATTGATACGAGAGACACGTCAGAAAGGTTTTCTCCCCTCCAAATGGGTGTGCACACGTTTTAAGTGACCTCTCCACGCTCCACAAAACCCTTCCACACTGTATATGGAGCACCACATTTAAAAGCAGCAGATATACTAAGGCATACATACTAAGTGCATCCACAACACCACCTGTCACTCCCATGTTCTGTCCTGCGATTGCACTGTGATGGACAGCGAGGATAGAAATCACAGCAGACTCCTCCTGGCTGTCTAAGAAACAGCATTTAAAAAAGGCAGGGTCAGTCAGTCATTCTGGAGAACGCTTGCTGACTTTGAGCTCTAATCAAAACAAACAAAAGAAGCTCCGCTCCACATTAAAATGCATTGCAAAGCCAAGCGGCATTGTTGTTTGTTGATGTTCCTAATGGAACCAGGGCTGTAGAAGTACCATATTATTTTTTCATCATGCACAGGGAACAGTAAGATAGCGAAATGCGAACAAAATAAAAAAAAGTTTATTATCTTCCAAATAGCTTCCAAAAGCTGGCTATACCTAACTGCCCATCAATGCTCATTGTTGGTAAGGCGATCTGCTTTTACACTTGTCCTATTGATACAATTCCTATAACATTGAGGTGGTTTCAAAAAGTTTTCATTAACAATAGGAAATCACTTTCCCATTGTTTGAACTTTATCACATTACATTGAGGATGTCTTTTTACCCTAATTGTGTTTTCAGAGAAAATCTAATTGTACATCTTGATTTATCTGATAAAGCTAGATTGAGAACTTGAGAAATGTTTAAAAACAGATTTCAAAATGGTCTATAAGAATGGTAAATAGCCTTGTCAGCTATAAACAGTTCTGGGAAAAACATATAGGTTGACCGTTTTTTACCTTCATTTTAACCCTTGACCTAGGGGAAGTTGTAAATAAAGCTAATGTCAGGAGAGAGCTTTAACCCCTCATATTTTTCATGAGATGGCATTTAGGACATCCATGTTACTGATAAAACTGACATAATCTGACACACTGCCCAGACAAACGCAGATCATCTACAACCAATACCAACTGTTGGATCAGTGTGCTTTGGTTGGTGTTAGTTGGTTGGAGTTTAAATTAGATTTGGCGGAGTTGTGGAAAGACTGCATAGTTTTCCAACCACCCGCAACATACAGTATGTTAGCGCACATGATTTTCATTGAAGGCTAGCCTAGGCTATATATTAGCCTCCTCACTTTGCCGAAATTTTATTTACCGATAAAAAAAAAAAAGTATTTAAACATTTTATTAAAATCGCTGGTTTCTGGATGTAGGAAAAGCTTAGTTGTGGGAAGAAAATAACCCAACTAGCAAGGCGTTTTCCAACCGCGATAATGTCAGCTCGACTTATTTAATATTAGGATAGTAAGATTCTAGTAGCACTTAAGATAGTAGTACACACATACATATATACATATATATACATATATATACACACACATATATATATATATATATATATATATACACACACATATATATATATATATATACGTATATATAAGCACACATACATATATATATATATATATATATATAC
>JAODLL010033894.1:0-22502 GCA_026546735.1 Forbesichthys agassizii | reverse complement strand
TGACGTAGTGTGAAGCACTTTGTGTTACATGAATTTGTATGAAAAGTGCTATATAAATAAAGATTGATTGATTGATTTAATATGTAAATTGGATCACTGGTGAGGTTACAGTGAGGAAGATCAAATAAAAATGAGTGTTGAAGATGGTTCTTGAGGCTTTGATAAAGCACATGGATGTTTCCTGTTAGCTTAATGACTACAATGATTAACAATCCTTTATCTCTAATAGCAACTAAATTTATGTCTCTTGTATATAGAAAACAATTGACCTAAAGTCAAAATGTGCATCTGCCCCAGGGCCTTGAAACAACAGTTTCACTTTATCACAGTCACCCATTTCTCCCTGATGAAGACATTGGCTGTAATTTAAATGTTCAAAAACGTGCCAACTTGGCTTTACTATACGGTTTATGTGAATCAAAAGGGAGCTCCTGAATACAACTTATTGTTGATGATTTCCAGGCATGATGCACCGTTTGCAGAATACTGTTAAGAGACAGACCTTTTATTGGGAAGGCGGCACAATTTTATTATTTGCTTTCAATATTATGAAATTAGCTTTATTGGTTTTAGTAAATGAAGTCCTGAGGAATTTTTGCTGCCTATATGCTTGTTGAATGAATTAATCTTATGTTTATTGTGAACATGTTTTTTTTTCTCTAAACTAAATTACTTTAATTGAGTTGTCTTTCCTAAACTGTATGGGGCACATCATTACTTTGAGGCCAGCTAGTTTAAGGCGGAAATTATGTTAGGAAAAACCTTACAATTTACTCATAACACCATCAGCAAATATTTATTTTAGGGACAAAATAGTGTCCAGAAAAACAGCTACGGCACAAAGCATTTTAGTTCAGAGCCATCATGCTGACAGACTCTTTCTCCTGAAGCAACGCAGTGTCAAGTGAATTGAAATAAAACAAAGTGAGTTTGAATCGTTGCGTTACTGTGGTACTTTCCCCATATTTTACCTTACAAACCAAGGCCATTTACGATACAGTCGTACTGTAGGGTGCAGGGGTTCTGTGAAAACTCTTCTGGTGAAACCTTAAATTGTAGAATTGTAGTGGTTAATGCTGTCAGCAGCATTCCGGATAAGCTTTTACATATTGAAAGGAAATAATTTCAATATGTGAAAGAGATGCCACTCTGTATTCACATCTTCATATCTTTTCAGCTCTTTAAATTAAGTACATTTTGATTTTAATTCCATCCAATTGACTTATGAAGAAATAAGCATATAATAAGATTGACACATTACACTTTCTTTCGGGACAAAACAAATCCCTTATAAACAATTGAGATGGGTAAGGGGTAAATTGATAGCATGAGTTACTGTATAATTCTCTCAAAATTCTAATAGGAAATCAAATCAATCAATCAAACAAATCTAATAGCTGGCCTACTTCTCAGAGTGTTGCATTTGAGTCTGAAGTAAAATCCTTTTGCAAACATTATGCACCAGTAGAATAGCATATACTGTATATTTAATTTGGAACATGAGTAAATTGTTTATTTATACTATCATAGCTAGTAGGAATAAAACAATCATGTCACTTATCAATTGTTGTTTTATCAGATGTGACACCAGGCACATATTTAAATGCCATGTCTGTGAGAAAGACACATAACATCTTACCATCTAAAATTACATGAGGAGATTATGGAGCGGGTGATTGGCCGGAGAATCAAAGCAACAGGAGCGGTATTGCAATCGCTTTACCGCACCGTTGTGATAAAAAGAGAGCTGAGCTGGAAGGCCATGGTCATGAAGGGTGGGTCATAACCAAAAGAACTAGATCACGGTTACAAGTGGCCAAAATTGTTTTCTCAGAAGGGTGGCTGGCGTCTCCCTTAGAAATAGAGTGAGAAGCTCAGCTATCCGTGAGGAACTCGGAGTAGAGCCGCTGCTCTTTTGTGTCGAAAGGAGCCAGTTGAGGTGGTACGGGCATCTGGTAAGGATGCCCCCTGGGCGCCTTCCTTGGGAGGTGTTCCAGGCTCTACATTGGCCTGGGAACGTCTCGGGATCCCTCAGTCAGAGCCTGCTAATGTGGCTTGGGAAAGGGAAGTTTAGGGTCCCCTGCTGGAGCTGCTGCCCCCGCGACCCGACTCCGGATAAGCGGATGACGATGGATGGATGGATGGTCAATAGTTAGATTTTCAGTTAAATGTAAGAAGGGCTAAATTGTCAAATTGGGTTTGTGAATTTTCAATGGCAAGATAAGCATGTCCACTTCCCTATAAATATAAATGAGCATGTCAGAATAGATTCATTAGGTGAGATAATGCTTTGCTTGAAAAGCCACCCGATTTTGAATAAAACTGCCTAATTTGTATTCAAATTTCAAATTCAAATGTCAAATGTCGGGTTGCCTCATACTGTAAGATATAGTATATGAAGACAAGCTATGTAGGATCTGTGCAATTAATATTTACCAACAAAATGGCCAAGAGCATCACAATCAAGAATGGCAGAGATGCTATAGTCTCTCTACTTTTATTTGCTAGTAACTAATCACCCATAAATCATGAGTGGCTAAATCACAAAGAAATTAATTTGAATCTCAAGATGTGCTAACTCTGATTATTCATAATAATGGGACTAATGTATGGTTAATACATTTTCAAATTATGTATTATATAAATAACAACAAATAATAAATTAATGAATGGTATTCCATGCGATAAATTGCCAAGAGAAACTGGTTTCAGTATACTGCATTTCTGATAAATGTGATGCTATTTTAATGGAAAAACGATTTGCTTAAAGGACATTTCCAAGTGAATGTGAATGGGAAGTGTGTGAGTATACTGTGGATACATAATACGTAGCATAGACTGCGTAGATTCATAAGTCTATACACCATTTAGATTGTTATGTCCTATTTTGGATATTTTAATGCACACATTGTGCATGACTTTGAGTTTAAAGTCTTATTCTCCAGTAGTAGTTTAAATAGGTTATGGACAAAATGTGTAGTGGACTATTATTCTTTTTAAGTCAGCTATAGTTTAGTAGATCATCCCATCCATCCATCTTCTCCCACTTATCCGGAGTCGGGTCGCGGGGGCAGCAGCTCCAGAAAGGGACCCCAAACTTCCCTTTCCCGAGCCACATTAGCAAGCTCTGACTGGGGGATCCCGAGACGTTCTCAGGCCAGTGTGGAGATATAATCTCTCCACCTGGTCCTGGGTCTTCCCAGAGGCCTCCTTCCAGCCGGATGTGCCTGGAACACCTCCCAAGGAAGGCGCCCAGGGGGCATCCTTACCAGATGCCCGTACCACCTCAACTGGCTCCTTACGACACAAAAGAGCAGCGGCTCGAGAGCTTTGCCTTCCGGCTCAGCTCTCTTTTCGTCACAACGGTGCAGTAAAGTGATTGCAATACCGCTCCTGCTGCTCCGATTCTCCGGCCAATCACCCGCTCCAATGTCCCCTCACTCGCGAACAAGACCCCGAGGTACTTGAACTCCTTCACTTGAGGTAAGGACTCCCTACCCGGAGTAGGTACTCCAACGGTTTCCTGCTGAGAACCATGGCCTCAGATTTTGCGGTGCTAATCCTCATCCCCGGTCATACGCCTTCTCCAGATCCACAAAACACATGTAGACTGGAAGGGCATACTCCCAGGCCCCCTCCAGGATCCTTGCGAGAGTAAAGAGCTGGTTCATTGCTCCACGACAAAGATGGAAATCACATTGTTGTTCTTCAATCTGAGGTTTGACAATTGGCCGAACCCTCCTTTCCAGCACCAGTTAGAGTAGACTTTACCAGGGAGGATGAGTAGTGTGATACCCCTGTCATCCCAAACTACACAGATGTAAGGAATATGCAGAAAGTTTTGAATATATTGTATAAGCTATTAAAGTCCAGGGGTTAATACATTAATTAATATGTATTTATTTATTATTTACTTACCCAAAGAAAAGAGGACAGAAGAGCAATATCATGTGTGTTGACACTGCCTGTGCAGTATGTTTTTGATAACACTAACTGCATTATATTGCATATCTTTTTAATTGTGTGCTTTTTAATTGTTAATTTAATGTTTTCTTTTAAATAAATAGACATGTCCACCATACATTGATGCAGAAAAGGCACAAATTGTTCAGTAAGTATTCACCCGAATGCAGAAAATTAAGTGTTAGATTCTCAAAATCTTATGGGGGAGGA
This sequence comes from Forbesichthys agassizii, assembly GCA_026546735.1. Lineage (NCBI taxonomy): Eukaryota > Metazoa > Chordata > Actinopteri > Percopsiformes > Amblyopsidae > Forbesichthys > Forbesichthys agassizii. The sequence goes on along the minus strand of JAODLL010033894.1, from coordinate 18,329 downwards.
CCCCCAGAACCCCCGCTTTAAATGTCTTGTTAACCGTTACAGTAACAGCTTGATCAGGCAGGCTATTTTACTCCGAATTGTTTACACACTGTACAACGAACGAACAGTGTCGTGTCTGCTATACTGGTATCCGTTATTTTTAGCTGGCTCAATACAGTAGGTTACTGTGGGCTAGCCGCTATACAGTAGCATAGTAACCATGTTATCTTATACAGGTCCTCAGCATAACACAGCTTTTTTTTTGCTTTTTAACGTGTCTTAGGTGGTGAGCATGTCTGTTAAAAACAGAAATGCAGCAGAGAATAGATGACGTATTATCGTTTATTTAAGCCTATATTTATTTTACCATGCAAAGCTTTTTTATTTTTACATTTAACTGCGTATTAGTCATTCACAATTCGATGGACATTGAAAACTAGTTTTTGGTAATTCCTGGAGACATCTTACAACAAACTATGCAGATTTGAGCTCATAGAGCACCTAACCGGAAGCGATACGTACTGTTTTACAGAATGCGTCAAGGAATGCAAAAATGACAAATTGACAGAGGAGCTCAAATTTCTGCAGATATTTAGTGCATGTTTATGGCTTGACGCACAAGAAATAGAACCGTGTTCTAAACCTTGGCGTCAGACGCCACCAGTGTGCGATGCCTAATTAAAAAGTCATAGAAAGTTTAGAAAGTCATATAGAACCACTTTAACGGGTAATCTAGATAAACACGACACTACAATTGACAATACACCTAGGTAGTATTCAGTTGCACAGAGATCAGGACCCAAACGCAAGACACATCATATAACGGAAACAAGGTTTCCTCAGCTGCTCAAGCTCAGGGGGAGATGGCCATTCCTCGGGCTCCGGGAATGGCTGCCTCATGGGAAGCAGAGTTACATGGGGCGGAGACTCGGGAAGTGGAGACACATGGGGTAAAGACTCGGGAAGCGGAATCACATAGGGCAGGGTCACATAGGGCGGAGTCACATGGGGCATAGGCACATGGGGCAAGGACTCTGCAGGCAAGGCGGACTGGACGGCCGATGGGGTCAGAGGAGAGCTGCTGTGGCAGATGAGGCGCAACAACGTAGAAAGCTTGCTGAGGTTGCTGCGGCTTGGAAGGCCCAGCAGCGGAGGGATGCTGCTGCGGCGTCGGGAGCCCAGCGTGTAATCAGGATGGAACTGCTGTGGCTTCCAAAGCCCAGCAGCAGAGGGCACCATGCTGGAGCGGCTGTGGACTCCAGAGCCCAGCAGTGGAGGAAGCCAACGGGAGCTGCTGCGGCGTGGACAGAACATCAGCGGAGTAGGACAACTGCTCTGTCAGAACGGGCACTGGAGCCTGAGCTACGCCTGGCACTAAGGCCTTAACTACAGCTGGCACTGGGGCCTGAGCTACAGCTGGCACTAAGGCCTTAACTACAGCTGGCACTGGGGCCTGAGCTACGCCTGGCTCAAGGGGCAAAGGAAAAACAGAAAGCTCCTTGGTTGGCTCGGGCAAAACTAAACCAGGCTTGGAAAGCGACACAAAAATATGACCATTCTAGCGTCTTCCATGAGGGAGTACAACATTGATACACGCTTAATGTCTGTCGTGCCCTTCAACATGAACATCCCCCTTACTTCGGCCATGTTTGCCTGTGTGGCCTCGTTACAGGTAGGTACCGAATCAATTAAAAATGTTAATCCATTTAATGTTCATCTATAATTTAAATGAAGTCATGCATTATAGAGCAACAATAGCCTACTGCATTGCTTTAGGCTATCCTGTAGGCTAAGCAATGGACTTTCAGTATAGTTCAGTGCTTTTCAGCATGAAACATCTATGCTAATTTTAATCACTGTTAATAAACGGTTCAGACATATTGTCACCCCCACCAGTCTAACATTACAGGACTAGTAAATATCACTGCTAGCTGACAATAACAGTTAAATTATAAAATAAATGCTACTGTATCACCACAGTTCTTGATAAAACTGCCTCTGTTTCCATTAAAATAATAATTGCTATAATTGATAAGCAAAACAAAATCACAAGGAAGTCAAAATTGGTGTTTGCTTGCAAATAAATGCATATAAAAATATTAAGAGAAGATTGATTCCAAAAAGACATATCAAACATTTCCAAAGTGGATCACCATTTAGAACATCATTGCTGGTGTTAATTGGAGAGTGATGGTTGTGGTGCTATCAGTGTGGGAGCCCAGGGAAACCATATAATTTTGGTGTCACCCAGATGGTCTATTATAAAATGTCACAGTGCCATCAGAAACATGTGTTCCAGACAAAAAGCTCTGGAGCAAAAGTGTTTCAGGAAATTTATTTTTATTACACACCACAGTAGTGGGAATGAAATGAGAAAATTCAAATAAAAAAAGGTTTGACTTCACACTGAAGTTGAATCAAAATGCATAACCCCAGTAAAACTATCATATGACTCCTTGATATAATTAAATCATTTCAAGAAATCTATATGCAAATTAAAAGGATTAAAACAAATGAATAGGCTACAGTAGCCATATACTTCTACAGATTTACGACTGTTGTCATAAGTGGTGGTTACTGGTTCAGTATAAATTATTAAGCAATGTTTTCAATGCATGACTGACTGAAAATAAACAATGACATCCATTTTATGATTAGGATTCTTGAATCTGGTACTGTCAGCACTGCATGAGGCATTTAATACAGTATGCAACATACTGTTGTCAAAACCTCTGCTTCCAGATGCGTGTCTTGCAGAATTAGATTAGATACATTTCACAGAAGCAGTGGTCTATTTATCGCATCAAACATATTTCAAATCTCTCAGGAAAAAAGGTAACACGTATTTGTAGAGGCTGTCGTTGCTCATTGAGACATCTGAGTGGGTCTGCTGTGAGAGCAACTGACATTACTCATTGGCAGTTGAATCACAGACAGTGTTGCCCTGTGACCATTCCATCTCCTGTGGTTTGCGCAGACAAAATGGGACAATGTTCAAGGGGGGGTTCATAGAAATTAATTGGGGCTTCTCAATACTGCCACTTTCAGCCAGTTCAGCCTTTCAGTCCACGGTCCATCGAAAGAGGGACCGTGGACCTCCCTATGGCAGGTCACCTTGTTAGGCATTTTTGCAGGAAAGAGAAGTATACGGAGATAATCATTTTTATACCCGTGAGGTGAAAACATGCATGCCCCAATCCATGTAAACAGAAAATTATGGCAAAGTAAATTTCAGGAGAGAGAAATCCAGATTTGTAACAAGACATTTTATGGCTGCTTGGGGTTATCTTTTCAGCTGCTTTTAGTGATTTGAGTGGTTTTTTTTTTGCTTAACCCTCATGTTCTATTCTGACTGACTTTAAATTGACTTTGTTTGGGGTCTTAGACACCCACAATACTTATATAATGTTTATACTTATTATAAACAACAACTTTGTTTTCAAAATGCTCAAAATGTATTTAGATAAATGTTATTTTTAGCTTTTATAGATCATATTAAAATGTCTAAGACTGAAAATAACATGTATTTTTAAACTTCCCTTCAACCCTCCTATTGTGTCCAAATAGGGTTTACACTCTTTGTGTTCGCTGGTCATCTTTGACCTGTGTTTGTATTCATTAGTAAAGACTGGAAAAACCAAAATTACACTACATAACAAAATTAAACTTGTTCTCTGTCCTTGGGTTTAAAGTGTGGTTTCCTATTTCCTTATGCCTGAAGTAAATAGAAAATGGCCACTGTTCCAAAAAAACTTTGGTTTTGTAGTCGGTACAAGACATTTTGAAAATGTTCTGTTTTCTAGAATCTTTGTGATTCACATGCAGTGCTGAGTAAACTTCCAGAATGTTCTGGAACTGTGAGAACTCTCCAGAAGCAAGTAGAATGTTCCAGAATTTTCTAGAACTTTCAGGACTCTTTTAGAGCTTTCTTTAACTTTCTAGAACTGTCCCGCAGTATCCATAGAGGTATAAAAGTACCGGTGCTTTAAACCAACATATCAGTGTTGTTATTGCTGAGTAGGGTTATATTGTGAGTAGTGGTTGCATAGGACTATCGAATTAGATGGCATCAAGAGGTTGCTTGCACCCAGAAGATGCATTTAGCTACGTCACCTCCTATCATATATCCAGACATTCTTTCATCCATCACCCTGGTACCACACTGCCCTGAGTTCCCCGTTCCCACCCCTCTGGATAGGGATCAACCATACTCAGGAGAGAACAGCACGTCGGAGGGAGAGGGGGATAATTCAAATCCAGAGTACAATTCTACAAATGCGGATGATGAGAGAAAGCCATACTTTCCCAACCAGAAAGACATCAACAATCTGATCAGGAACCTTGCTCTTACCAAGTCCAATGCTGAGCTTCTGACATCTAGACTTAAACAGTGGAACTCATTGGATGAAAGTGTGCAAGTCACAGATTAGAGAAAGTGTCACCAGACTTTTTCAAACTTCTTCAGTCAGCAAGATGGGCTGTGCTTCTGCAACAGTGTAGCCTGTCTATTCGAGGCTATAGGAATCAGCTGTAATCTGAATGAATGGCACCTATTCATAGACAGTTCATCCAGGAGTCTCAAAGCCGTGCTGCTTCATAACATGAGCAAGTACCCGTCTCTCCATATGGCTCATTCTGTGCACCTGAAAGAGGACTACAGCAGTGTCAAAATGTTGCTGAGTGCCTTGAAGTATGACAACTATAACTGGGAGGTCATTGGAAACTTCAAAATGGTGTCATTTCTGATGGGCGTCCAAGGCGTTCACCAAGTTTCCGTTTCCTTTGCCTGTGGGATAGTCGGGACGTTAAGGCACATTATCACAGAAGGGACTGGCCACAGTGGACCAAATTCTCTGTAGGGAAGAACAATGTCAAATGGGAACCGCTTATAGACCCTCGGAAGGTATTGATGCCACCACTGCACATTAAGCTAGGGCTTGTGAAGCAATTCGTCACAGCTCTAGACAAGGAGTTGGCAGGATGGTCTAGTGGTCTGGGTGTTGGGCTCCCAGCTGAAAAGCTATGGGTTCAAACCCTGGTGTTGACCTACATGTTGAGCAAGATGCCTAACTGTTCCTGGTGGTTGGTCACGCCTTGCATGGCAGCATTTGGTGTGTGAATGTGAGGCAAAAATACTGTAAAGCGCTTTGAGTGGCTGAAAGGTTATAAAAGTGCTATATAAATGAAAGAAAGCGGCTTGGAACAGTTTTGCTGCAGGTGTTCATGGCTTTCTGGGCAAGCCTGAAAACTATGAGCAGCTGGTTCATACTCTCATAAAGAAATACACTCAAATGGGATGCAGAATGTCTCTTAAAGTCCATATCCTTGATACTCACCTTGACAAATTCAAGGAGAACATGGGGGCTTAGGCAGAGGAGCAAGGCAAGAGATTTCACCAGGATATACTAGACTTTGAATATCGGTACCAAGGACAGTATAATGAAAACATGATGGGGGACTATGTTTGGGGGCATATTCCATAAAGCGATTTGCAGTATGGCCAAAAATCTACTAATTTCTGAATCCTTCTGAGGGTTTTGACTTTCTTGTATAGTTGTGATGGTAGTATTGTTCTATTTCTGACTGTATAAATGAAAAAGATCAAATTCGCCTGTTTTATCTCTATAAATAAGAAACTTCTGTAGGCTGTGTTCACAGTACCAAAGTTTGTCATGAATATTGCTGTTTATCCACGATTTTTAGACATAGGCACTTGAAATATAACACTTAGAAGCCAAAGACAAAAATTGTGTTGGCTGTATATGGCCAAATATAAAATATTTAAATTGATGACTCACATGTACAGTAGAACATTAAAATTAGGCTTTAATTATCTTCTAATGTTTGGGATCAGTTAAACCCCAAATAGTTTAGAAGTATGAAAATTGTAATTGGACCAATGTAAACAGCTACATTTATGTTTGTCATCTCAAGAATTATGTTTTAAACTGCATATGAAATGGAGTGCTCAAAAGCAGATGTGATGTCTGAGAGACTGTGACACAGTTGGTATCTTATCAGGTAGGACCAGGAACGACTTGATGGTATATTCTAAGATGAGCCTACCATGTCTTAGTTTCATCAGGGGAAAATTTCCCATTTTTTGAGCTGTCATTTCTGGTTGGGACCGTACATTGTGGGGTCAACTTAGGAGGAATCACTCATAAAAAGAAGCTTCCTTATAATCCTGGTCCTTCACATTCTCAATTTCACATCCTATAACTTTTACTGCCAGAAAACATTTTTACAGAACATGAGCAACAGAAGTCCTATTTATAGTTAACATATTCAAAACCAAAGTAAATATATTGGAAATTATTACAAGGCTCAGCTCAGCAGCCTAAAGTGCAGTTTAGGCTGCATGTGCTTGTGTTATATTAATTGAAGCAGTGTTTTCTCAACTATCCACCTAAATATATATTACAGCAAACACTGTAGGCCTATTTGACATTTAGTGGTATCCTACATTTTATTTAACTGAATGTTAAGCTAATACAGTACATCACATGTAATGTCAGAAACCAGAATGGTAATTTGTACCCTCTGCCGTCTATTGTTCCAGAAATCATTTACTGCAAGCTCAAGTGTTACTTTGTGGTTATGAAAATTCTGTCAAAAACACAGAATGACACTCATAAAAACCCAGGTTCCCAGAGGGAAGCCATTTATTGTGTTTATTAAACACTAAAGAGGCTTGAATTTGGTGCAATTGTTAGAACAACTACCATCTTTAAATATATGTATCAATAGATAGGTCACTATGAAGCAACGTGATGTCCAGTAAGCAGACTGAAATTTGACAGTTCCATTCGGGAACATGAGTCTCGATGTTTCACTCCTGATGGCTTGTAGCCACGAAGCTGAATGGTACTTTATAATCTAAATGGCAAAAATCTGAATAGATTGCACTGACATTACTCAGAAAGCAATGCTGGAAAATATATACATATGTACTAAAATAAAAACACATTGTCCTTCAATGCCATAGGGCATTAACTCAGCCCCAAAAGTTGTAGCCTACAAGCATTAGCAAATTAATAGCATTCTGACCTAATGCCCTATTCCTATTGCATTATAGAGGTGTTTGTTTTCCCCAGAATTATGTACTATACCTTCAGCATTTACAGTAATTTTAGATTATAACTTTTTTGCATTGCATTAAATTAAGTAGTGGGTGCCAAAGCTTTCTATTCTAAAGCAGATCGTGATTTGTTACTTTTATCTCTATAAAACAAAATGTCTTCCATTAGATAAGATTATCTGGACTTGCCTTAGTAAAAAATGTACAACCTATAATTTAGATTAAATAAATGGGTACATTAGTTTTAATTAAATTTGTTGTGCATCAGACTCTGCAAGACATTTTGAAAACCCATTTATTTACCAATTTGAGCAAAGTTACATTGTTCTTTGTAATTTGCCCCCATGGCTGAGGGTTCAAAATAATGGCCACAGGGGAAAAGAACAAAAGAATGTACACAAAACAAGAAAAGGAACAAATAAGAAAATGGAAAGAACATTCAGGAGACATCTTAACAGGAACTCATTTAATTCCATGAATTTCTGTGGATAGCAGGAGATGGGTTTTGAAGGGAGGGGAGGGCTCATACAAACACTGCACATTTACATACAGATTTACATTGCGTTAGACATGATCATTGCATGTCTGGCAAGCCCACCCCTGCTGGGTCAAGGTGGTTTTTTTGTACAAAAGAATAAAAATAAAACAGACAGAAACCTAAGCCAGGGAGCCTGCATCCAAATTCCAGATGTCACCTGGTGTTGTGTGGGCATGCTCATTAAACACTTTCAAAGAGGCACCCCTCACATCAGCTGGGCTTGGCAAAGAGTGCCGCAGCATAGTGAATAGGACATTTAGAATATACTCTGCTATACAGTGGGGTTGTTACATTATGGGAGGACTTGTAGTCAAACTGGAACCCAGTCAAGTTCAACACAATCATCAGCACACTTGTCAGTCATTGAGATTCAAAGCGGTGTGTAACCAAAGGACTGCAGAAGAGACGTACAAGAACTTAATGAGTTGAGAAGTGGTTCTCTTATTAGGACAATGGAATCGCCATAGCGATGGCGTAGGAGGGGAAATGACAACGCCACCACCCTCATGGCATCACAAGGTAAAGTTGCATTGTCTGCAGTCCTGTGTTTTGTGATCTCCTAAAACCATTTGTTGTTCTGATAATAAAATCAAAAAGCATGAAAATAAAATGAAAGTCATCTTTCAGGTCATTATTCCCCAATTTGGGTATCTGGATTTTTTTTTGTCTACTCATTCTTCTTCACTCTCATTTCCGTGTTCCATGTCTTCCTCTCCGTTCGCTTTGGATCGCAATCCCACATCATACTCTTCTGCTTCCTTGTCCACTTGCATCACCTCATCCTCATCCCAATTCTACAGGAGACATTTAGATACACTATAAGCCTTTAAGTGATTGCCATTCTGGAATAGCAAACATTAAACCTTAAATGAACATGCAAGTGAAATCTTCAGGTCAGTTTAATAATCACACTGAAAGGTTTGATGTAGGCATGGGACAATATGAATCACGATTATCCTAGTCAAAATAATTGCGATAAACTATATTATCACAGTTATTTTAAAATAGCACTAAAACATGGTGGAATCACTTTATCTTATGAAAAAAAAGTCTATTGTATCATGACACACATGCTTATTTTTTTGGTGTTTCATTTTAGTTTGGAAACCAGGTATTTCAACAAATTTGATTAATCATTTTTATGTGGGGGACACAATGGGTAAGCAGAGCCTTCAGCCAAAATGGTGATTGACAGGAAAGATGTATGCTAATAAATAAGTTAGTATTTATCAATACAATTGGACTGTACAAGTGAGCTAGACAGCTTTTCTCAAGTCACATTTTTATCGCGATAAACGATAATATCATATATCCCTAGTCTGATGCAAGGTTAATAAGGCAGCATACAGTAAGCAATATTATAAAACAGTTAGTTCCGACTAATGGATTTGATTGGACAAGAGGCATTCCATGAGTCTAACGCAGTGGGACTTTGCATTTATCACTCCACTTTACCAGTGTTTGTCTAATAACTTAGTTACCAATTCAAAAAACAAACTTCTGATTAGCTGTTACTATGACTCAGATTCTACTTCACTGGCTGCATGATTAATGGAAATGTATTATACAAACGTGGATGTATTGGATACAAATTAGCAGACCTGCGGTAACGTGAAAACATATGCAACAAGCTAGCGTGATGTTTATGTTTTGCTTGGTAACAGTCCAGCCACGTAGTTGCCGACAGAACCAGAGATTGTTGATTGTTTACAACAATGGTTTCAGGACAATTTGTGTTGGCGGAGCCAAGTAAATCATTAAAACAAATAAAATGTGCGTGTTGAACTGTTGTATAAAAGCAATAACACTCTCGAGGTCGTGCTTTAGACTGAATATTCACGCAGCTGTGATTATCTTCGGTCTCGTACCTACAACTGAACGACCAAGCCAAGCGGATATTCAGTCTAATGCACTTTTGTGAGTTATTTCTTAAATATAGACTTTTAAAACTAACATGCATATTTCTTGCGAATAAGACTTTCAAGTTTGAACCAAGAGTGAACCAAATATCTTAAACATTATAGGAGGATAGTGTAGATCAGCTGTCTTAGCAGTAAGCTATGCCTTGTAACAGGCCCGTTTGTCCATGGTCCAGACATCCTAATATTGGCCCATCAAAACATGTTGAGCGAAACCTTTGCTCAAATGCTACAAAGCTGGGCTAAAACAGGATTATCATAATCTGATGTGCCATCTAGACTTACATCTGAATCCTCAGGCAGGCCATCCCCAGATGCCTCATCTTCAGATGATGACTCTGTTAAGACAGAACATATTTATCAGGTTTGGAAAAAGACAAGTAGACGTCACACATTTTATGACATCAAAACCAACACAAAATACATTTGCATAAAGAGCAGCTGAGAGAGAGAAAGGAAAATGGGGGAAACGTCTTTTGCATCAATGTCTTATCTGGGATTTTCATTTGAATGCCACAGGGTGCCTTTCTGGGTATGATAACACTGACAGTTTTCCAGGAGTGAGGAATGCCAATTAGATTTCTTTGCAGAAGGAATTAGCCATTATAGGTATATGGGATGGCCATTGCCTAAAGGCTCAATGAGCCTTAGACTACAGAACAACCATGTTGCATTAACCCTTTAACCAGAGATCGGCGGCCCCGCGGATTTCACAGTTTTTTTTTGTGTGAGTTTATATTTTGTATCATATCTTCAGTGAATGAACAGTAAATGCTTGAAACAAATCCCCCCCCCCCCCCCAAATCCTGACATTACGCCGAAGAGAGCAGTGTATGGCTTGTGTTATTCGACATAGCAGCAGATCACAGAGATTGCTGTTTGAGTGTGAAACTGACAAACGGTGCGCAAGAGAAGAGCGAATGCCAGGCGCGCCGTACCATCTACAATGTTTGTTGGCGACATGTCTCTCCTAATATTTAACATATAGCAACAAACAACCATTATCTATGTAAAGATACAATATAGTAGAGCAAATAATAGATGCTGGTGCACTTAGTGTGACATCTAGTAGTTAAGTCCAGTGTATCCACTTAAATGAGCAAATGAAAATAAAGTGTATTTTGAAATATGTAGACTATTAACTTAAGCAAATCAATAACATTTTTAAAAGTCTCAAAGTGATATAGGTACATCAAAATACTAAATATAAGCCTTATCTACTAGTCCATAAACAAGCATTCTACTCAAGTTTGAAACAACTGAAAATATGATTAAATGACCAAATGCTGCAAACTTAGTCATGGAGACTTTACGACTGTCTCCTTCACATGGACTAGATGGTAATCAAGACATGCAGGCTACTGTAAGATTATTTTTTTAACCGCATTATTGGACCCCATTCTCTTGGATTGCTTGTTTCTTTTTTCTGAAATGCATTTATGTTTTGTAATTTTTTTCTTCATCTAAAAGCAAAGTTCCCGTGCCTGTATTGACACAACAGTGATCAGTAAACTTACTTGCACCACTACAAATTAAACTAGGACAGCCTAACAAATGTATGTTACAAATCCTGCAAAGCGTTCAGCTGTCAATCAGTAAGCAGAGAAACTGCTCACATGTAAGTCTTATTTACAATCAGCTTCAGAACCACCGGCCGCTTGCCTATCATCACTGCACCGCAGTGAAATGCAATGTCTTGAGTTCTCAATATAGCATGCAATTGGAATGCCATGCTGTAAAAATGAGCACGCCTATTAAAACAGTTGACATAGTTTGAGTTGATATCAGAGCTAGTTTAGTCATTTGGTTTAAATTGCCATTATTATATATAAGGACTATGAAATCAATTATAAGGACTATGATATGGGCATCCTCTATAGAAACTAGATTACCCTCAGTGTAATCTGTCAAACTGATGGACGGCATTAAGAGCTTTCCGTTTAAAAATATTCAGAGACAATGTTGTAAAATATGCGGTTAATGTGACCGCTGGGCCTATAACAAGTCGTGCTGTCTCAGGGGAACATGTCTATTGACATGCATCTGGTCATCTTTATTATGGGTCTTGCTCTTACACGTATAGCGCACAGGTAATACGCACAGGTTGTTATTCACACAGTGCGTGAAGTATCAGAAATACTGCATGCTTTTGCAGTTACATAATGCCATATTGCGGTTTCAATTTAAACATGATTATGTAGCTCTAAAAAGATAGGATAGGATGTGAGGGGGAATTAACAGGTTCTTTGCCAACTCCTCATCTCAACAAGTGATCCTTGCAGCAGAAACAAGCTCCCTTTTACAAACTTTCAAATGAGTCCTAGCACATAGGACAATTGGCAAGGATAATAGAAGGTAATGCTAAGCCTAATTATTTCCAGAAAGACTTTTATGTGGTTTAATTAAGTGTTTGATACAGTAAGGTAATGAGAAATGAGAATGAACAGAGCAGGGCCTTGTTGTGCTCAAAAGGGAGGGTCTCAATGCAGACAATCATGTTGCCAGGCAACAGGAGTTTCATTTTGGAGTTTAAAAAAGCTTTCTTAGAGTTTGCTCAGCTACCATCCACAAATTTAGATAAAGGGCTGTCAGAGTTCAGTTTGATATGATTGAGATGACTAGAGGCTCCAATGTGGGAAATCTGTTGCATCTCTGCAGACACACAGACGTAAAGCACTGCAATTACCAATCAGCAGACTAAAGACACCAGGGCCATGCATGAAACAGATCACTGGTATAATGAACGGTAACTTATAGCAATGCCGTTTGCTGCGGTGCACGGCCTGCTTTAAACCAGTAGTATGCATCAAATAGAGGAAACCTTGCTCAACCTCTGTCACGATCTGAATTGAAAACTACACAGAATAGTAAACTTGGGCTTTGTTGAGAAGATTTCACTTAGGTAGGGCAGGGCACTCATCTTCCAGTTCTTTTCACATATGCCGTATATCCCTGCATTTTACAGGGACCGTTCCTGCATGTGGTCATGTGTGAATAGGAACAGGGGTCGATAAACCCGTTATGATGCAAACGAAAGCAGAACCAATGCAGGGAAAAGCAGTAAATTCTGATGCAAGAAGTGTTCACAAACCAATCACAAGACTGTATTTAACAGTTACAAATAAATATTTGATATGCATTAAACAATAGCCTACATCTTTACACATAGTATTTCTTCACTGTAGCAAAACAATCAAAAACAATCTGTCGCCCCATCTCTTTCCCGTGAACAATATTGCTGTAATGAATATATTTGCTGGATTTAAAAAAAACAATTGTCATGCTTGGTTAGAACACCAAGCTAAAATATTTGTAAGATATAACAGATTAATGTACTTTACAGTAGCAGGGCATCCGTTCAAACATAAGCTATAAATAGCATCCAGCTGAGAGTTCAGATAGGACATTATGTGCTGCATATATTTTATGTAGAAACGCATATTGTGTCAAGCTGTAAACTTATTTTTGACGTTGCATTAGCTACCGCCATCTGCTGGAGTGTACAGGCTATTTAACTATGCCGGTATTACCAAGGCATGTATGAACAGGCGCAATAGTTAAATATACCTGGATGGAGTTGTGCATGTGTGAATAGAGATCATCAGCTGTGCCTGCACAGTCATGCATGTCATTTACCAGGAACAGTGTGTGAAAAGGGCTCAACAATCTTCACAGATTGATGGTTTACACAACTGTATTAGTTTCTTTTAGCTTAATGCACTTGTGTTTACAGTGTGCGATTAGTCGGTTAAACGATTTAACACTGGGATCATTGATAGTCGGCACCATAAATACTAGTCAGTTAAACTTATTATTTTATTGTATTATATATTTTTTGAAAGTAGTGTCTCAATCAGTTTCTCCTGCCTCAGCCTGCACATGAAACACGCAAAACAATCTGCGAGTGGAGTTGGTAGCGCTTGATTTTCCATGCGTTCTTGGTTCCTAGTATGGAGGGCGCTGGGACTACTCTAAACTAGAGACTGACATTTCTTTCAAGATTCCCGTGGGTAACGCGGGATGGGAAACAATTTATAATCACGGGATTGGGACAGGACAGGAAAAAAAATAGTCAGTGGGCTTGGGAGGGACTGGGAATTGTAATAACACTATGATGCAACTATGTAGCCTATCAGAAATGATTTGTTGGCTTACATCATTTCACGTGGATATTAATTAATCTAAATTGTAAGTTATGAGAACATGTAATGTCCAATAGGCCTATATGCTTTTTAATTCAAAATTGTGTTTGATGAAAATTCTTATCCATTTCTAGTCTAGTTGTTATGGGTGTACAGCCATAGCTTATCTAACCTACAAATTAAATATGGATATATAGTTAGACTACTGTAGAATGTCTAATACGAATCATGTAGAAAAATATATAGCTGATGTGACCATGTCACAATTTTGAGGACAGTCAAATGTCATGTCTCCAGATCTGTAATACCCTCAAATATTTGTATGTAGGCTACCAACACCATGTGAGTTTAAAAATTAAACTCACATTTTATCCTTGGAGGAAAATGTAAGCATAGAGCCCTGCTTTGCCACACAGCTCTACATAGATCTAGCCTCTCAAAGCGCATTTCATTGCTGCAAATATTAAAAATGTTCTCTGACAGGCTGAAAACACGGAAGTGGGAGGGAACGGGAGTCCATTTTTTTGCAATTGGATGGGACAGGATTTTTTCCCAACTTTGTCATGGGATTGGGATGGGAGTGGATTTTTTTAGTGGCAGTGGGATGGGAGAGATTTGAAAATCCACTCCTGTATCACCCTTTACTCTAAATGCAGAAAACTTTGATGTTGCCACTAGACATTTGCATTGTCCAAACGAATATTAATTCACAAACTGCTTTTGATTTAACCTTAGAGTACAAATGCATGTAATATTGTTAAAAAGCGGGCCGTCGGGTTCCTGGCACTCGCCACTGTAACTGCGGTTGGATTATTTATGATAGCTAAAACGTGATCTCCACCTACTGATATAAAACAGTAGGTAGGGTGAGACCTGTAACATGTACACTCGCTAACAATGGTAAGCCTGATTGTGATCAATTTGGACGGTGTTCTGAGTGTTTTTATTAGACCATGACTAGTCTACATTTAAAATGTTTAACCGACAGCTAAATTAGTCTCTAGGAACATCTTTACTTTACAGCTAAATAAACGCCCATATTTTGGTAAACATCCTTCACCAAACTAATTCTCATGCAACATAATGTGTTTATTGTTTTGGCACATGCGGTAGATAGAATCATTGCATATGCTTGCTAGGTTGATAAAGTGTAATATGGACGGTAGTGAGAATAATTTGCTCCAAGTCAATGTTTCACATATAATATTGTAGAAATAACAGACAATTTTAACTGGCACATTAAGCTATGATATTATCACTAAAGTAACTTTTAAAAAATATAAAATACAACAAACTAAAAAAAGAATGTGTACGGTCAAAACAATATATGGAAAGGGTCACAAAGGGATAAAATAATTAAGAAAACTAAATACAAATAAATAAAAATTAGAACCATGGCTTACCTTCTTCATACACCAGCTTAGCTGTATGGTCCACTACTGAGACTGTATTCTTGCTTTCATGTGTCGCCACCTAGAGGAAAAGGCAAAAACCCAATCCTAAATTGTCTCAAATCAGTTGCACATGTACAATGCATAACTAACTAAGTAATACAATTAAGTAATACAATTGAACAATAGATTAGAGAAAAATACTTAATATATTGTTTATTAGCATTAGTCAAAATATAGCTACAGACAATTTCAATAACAAATTCATGATTTCAGGTTTAATTTCTTTTGTTTTCAGAAACAGATTGCTATAATGACCTTGTTATGATGGTGTGCACTACATAGTCAACTGCTCATTCATAGATCATGTAGAATCTTATCAGCTAAATATGTAAAAATGACAGGAAATTAATCATCATGACAAATGTTTTTAGTGTACCCGACTTATGTGGATTTTTTTTTGCAATTAATAGTAATCTTGTAAAAACTGCTTTAATTAATAACATTAAATATAATTATGTCTTCGACCCCATGAAGGCACATACCTGGGTGAGCAGCAGATAGAGTTTCCCATTAAGCTTTGTTAACTTGTGAAGCATCTTAACCCGGCTCTCAATCATGTGATATAGCACTCCCAGTTGGCTGACCAGGTCTGGCAGCTGTTGGATGTGTGAGAAAAGAAACATTCAACTATGGAAGTTAAGTGATGGTCCCGCCCGATTACTAAAACCAAACGCTTCTAGACATTAAACAGATGTGGGCAAGATTTTCTATTGGCCAGGGTGTTCGACTGCCAGTCACAGAGGCATGAAAACACTGGTGGAGGGCCTACCTGCAACTAGCATCCTTGTAGTATGCACCTGCTAATGACCTAGTTAATGAAGTAGTACTGTACATGTCAACTGCCTATTATCTGTAAGTGTACGTTGGCAATTTGTTACTTAAGACAATTTTGTAAAGTGGACTTACTGAAGACAGGTAAGAGGTGTGTTGCATAAGTACAGCTTTGAGCCACCGAACCATTAGCATCGCCCTGTGGAGAAAATAAAAGTTATGTGTGTCAAGTACTACGCAGTATCATACATCAACATCTAAAGAACTAATTGATTTTTCCTAACATATCTTGTACAAATTACAGCCCAAGGAAAAGTTCTAAACTCTTCTATCTGCAACAGTGTTTGATATTTTCTTTTTAATTCTGTATCTGGTCGCTTTCTCTTTAGCCATCGCAGTAAATGTGGTTCCAAACTATTTGTTCGTCTGCTTGCATTGTGTAACTCTTGTAGCAATGAATAATGTCTAGTCTACAGAACTAATTCCAGAAAGAAAATCCATATTATACCGCTCAAGGGGAAAAAAATACAATACAACCACGACATGAACCGAACCGCAGCTCAAAAACAGAGGTATGAACCGAACCGTGGATTTGGTGAACCATTACACTACACCCATAATGGTTATGCTCTGTTAGAATGTCGACTGTGCTCCCATATTGCGCTCCTAAATGTTTTAACTTTGGAGAACGTATGCTCCTTGGGAATAAAGTCAGTGTAGAGCCCTGCCAGCTGTATTCTAATTGAAATGAAAGAATAGAAATGTGCGTGATGACTTGCACTACAGACACGCAGCCATGGCAAAGCAGTATGGGCTCTATTCACGTGCCAAACCATTTTATCCACTCTCACCTAACAGCAAATGTAACAGAAAGGTTTAACAGTCTTTAATGTCTTGGGACTTGGCTGCATCTAATTCATGGAGCCACAGTGCTAGTCACACGCACACCAGAACGCTACTGATCCCGTTTTTAATTTCTAAAGTATTATAGTTTCATAGGAGGTTTCATAGACTTAGCAAATGTGTTTTTCATAAGCTTTTAAGTACTCCGTTGTGGGTGTTCTTAGCAGTTATTTTGAGGCTTATATTGCTCATATTGATATCGGAATTATACAATATCAACCGAAATTATTTTTAATATATCATGATATAAATATTGGCATTATCATTCAGCCCTAGTTCCAGGGTTGTGGGTAGTAGAACATTAATTTTCCTACGTTGTGGGTCATACGATTCCTAATTTATAGTTATTAAATTTCTATTTATATAACTACTTGGCATCTGATTTGGTGTTTTATTTATAATTCCTCATCCCTGTGCTATGCAGTTTGTAAAGTTATTTATGTGTTCTGTTATTGTAATGCAGACTGGGGTGGAAAAAAATTGACTGCTCGACTTGAAAAATCTCACTGACTGATGATTCGACCACTGTCAGGGGGCATCCCTACTAGTATGTATGGCTTTTACTTACGCAAAAGGATGTGCTTGCAGTCTCTTTGTTATCTGGAAGACAAAACAAAAATTTACAATTTAAATTAAAGCCCTGGGCCCTAAATAACGGTTTACATTGTCCCTAGCTAAGATTAACTTATTTTACCAAAACATGCAACCAAGAATATCTTCCGTCATGATAGTAGTTATTAACTTTCTATCAACTCTGGTTCAGTAATAAAACTCTGCACTGTATAATAAAACTGTGCACATCAAAGCGTGACGTTTGCGGCAAACAGCCAATAATGTGAAATATAGCGGTTGGATGAGATTCTCAGCAGTGTGAATGCAGAAAAATTAAACATTTCTTCCACATACAGATATTCCTATGTAGCAAACCATCAGTATTCTCACCTCTTCCATCAATGGCAAAACAGATGAGAGGGGTAAATGAGCAACAGTTTTCTTAATCACCATCTCTTTGCGAGTCTGGAAAACATTCTGTTTTCCAGAATAGATTAGGAAAAAAATGTTTAAAATTGGTTACAGATTCAGAATGTAGTGTAATGTAAAATGTTTAAATTATTAGGTACAACTTTGTCTCAATGATAAATCTGATTCAATTGATTATAGAAACCAGATAGCTCAAGGCACTTACATTGAGGATTGTGGCATCATTGCTCTCCAAGCCTTGCACCAGTAACACAGCATAGTTATCAGTCCGTAGAGAGGCCGTACCCTTGGCGCCACCCCTGTCAGCGTTAGCTGTGGATAAATCCATCTCACCCAGTCGTTCTTCTATCGTCATCTAAAATAAAAGGTATGGACAAGTTAGGTATAACTAAGACATATGAAGTTTGTTGTTTTTTATTGTTATATATACATGCATACACACACACACACATATATATATATATATACACACACACATATATATACACACACACATATATATATACACACACACACACACACATATATATATACACACACACACACACACATATATATATA
>JAODLL010033884.1:0-22506 GCA_026546735.1 Forbesichthys agassizii | reverse complement strand
TTGGTATTAATCTGCAATATTTGTTTTACTGGTTCTGAGTCCTGCGCACGAAGTCAACATCCCAGTCTTCAGTACTGTTCCGCAACTGTTCAAAATGAAAACGCTGACACCTTCACTTTCTGTATGACATAAAATAGAGATGCATAACGTAATGAAAATCATCATATCAGAAACCACTAGGTGGCAGTGTTATCCAACATTGCCATGACTAATTGCATAATTAAGGTAGTTCCTCTCAAAAAGTAATAAATTAAAACCTGATACTGCATTATGTATCATATATAGTGTCGCCTATAAGGAGCAAAATGCAACATTATATATTATATTATTGTATATAGTAACACAAGATCTTTGTAGGCACATGTAGACTAAATCATAATGCAACTGATAAGACTATTTATTGTTATATTGCTCTGCTTATTAGTTTTTTATTAGCTTTTGTACACAGGCTTGTTGTTAATGAAACAGATACTTAATCTTAAGGAAAGCCTAAATATTAACTTTGTAAAATAAATATGACATGACTCTTCCATGGAGTGTTCTCCCTTCAGCAACTTTCTCTCCCAGGAACCTTTGACCTTAGCCCATAATGCACATGCGATGTGGGTGTGGGATCTAGAGTTTACTGCTCCAGGCCTGAATAAATACTGCAGCAATTCCAGGCAAGGCTAAGAGTGATGAGGGAAGGAAATGTCTGTAATCAGGACAACTTCCCTGTTTTCATTATTGGAGTCCGGAAGTAAAGTCATTCCTGGGAGATGACAGTCAATGAGCAAATCAGACAGACACAACAATGAGGTATTCAAAAGACTGAAGAATTTGGCTTTTGTCTCTGCGACCCAGTACAATCAGATATTCAAAGTGGCTATGACACTCAGATTACAAAGGGTGAAAAAGGGTGAAACACAGGTACGCACACTGCTATTGAAGTGCAGATATTGCACACCCGACAAGTTGGAATTTATATTCCACTTTTATTACATATTTTTAATGGTCGCTTAACAGCCTTAATTTCAGTGTTGGAAAACAGATGCTATAGTGCCAGTACATTGTGTTATCAATGACTCACAAAATGACAATAAATAGCCAAGTCATTGATAATCATTGTTTTTTTTCCCCCTCTACCCAGCTTAGAATGTTTATTGCCACGCATGCACGCAACATAATGACTAACAGACGTCTCAGCGGCTACTCTGGTAGAGAAAATACATCACCACCCCCTGGGGTGCTTCTGCATGTGTCAACATGTGTATTATCACAGTGAACATGAACACTACATGCAGTACAGTATATACCAGCTACTGTACTGCGTCATCATTTAGAAATATATGTTTCTTGGTTGATGTGTTATTGTCATACACTGTTGTTATTTTGGCAGCAAAATAGACCGTTGTTTTGTTTGTTTGTTTTATAGAGCATGCTTATCGACTGTGATACCAGACAAAAACATATCCTCCCTCCCGAGCCCTCCCAACTTTCAGCATGCCAGTGAGCAAACATGCGGTTATTTCTGTCTGAGGTCAGACATCCCCTTCCCCCCCTTCCCTCCCCCACACACACACACTCACTACCCTACTGACCCCCTGAAAAGCTGGATGGGATGAGATGGGAGGGGGGGTGGGTCTGATGCAATTAGGGAATGTTTGAGGCAAAGTGTGAAGGAGGTTTAACCGTCCACATCTGCTGTTAAAGACAACATATTCTCTTACTACAGTGTTCCAGTCGTGGGGTCATCCCAGGCCCCCAGACACAGTTTCTTGCTTGTTTTTGGGACAGCATTTTAGTCGCTAAGTGATCCCCCTTTACTTTGTGGCGGCAAGTTACAATAATCACATTATGTTTTGTACATAGCATCATAAATAACACTGTTCTTGATTATTCATTCTATTCTTACATAGATTTTTGCTTATTCCTCTTTCTGAATGTGTTAGTGTGAGGATGGGCTAGCGGTATATTTGTTAAGCAATGAGGTACATGGGTTCAGTTCTCAATCTACCTGTGTCAGCATCCATGAGTATGTAACCCCTAATGGAGGAGCATGTATACGTGACCTATAGTTTAGTGTTTGTGTTGTGACCCTCATGAGGCAAATTGTTGGTTGATTGTTCAGAACTACTCTACATTTACAATGACGCACATTTACATTGAAACTCCTGTCTGGCCCTGGTGTAACATGAAGACAGATAGTGACAGTAAACTGAAGCACACATCATGTTGATTGTCCACTGGAAGTTAATTACACAGTTTATATTACAGTTAATCAGAGAACAAGTCCATGTGTGTGTTTTTGTGCACGCGTGTGTGTGTGTGTGTGCATGCCTGTGTGTTAATGTTCTAATGTATAGTTGTTTTTAGTGACGATGCTAATAAACCACGCTGCCAAAAGACGTTTCAGCCTCTCCTGGCAGCTGCATGCATCACAGCTTCAAAGAACACTGTCTGACGGCTTAGGGAATTAGCAGAATGACTTGCAGCCTATTTAATGTGATAAAGACTAGAGTTGGGTTGGTAGTGCGTGTTGTGGGTAAGTCCTTTGTAAGATAAATAGCATTGCTTATACAGCCAATACATTTGATGACACTCAAGTTCCAGATATTTAATATAAATGTTGGCAGACAAAGATATTGCCCTTTGTAATGTCATCTCATATTTAATGGATTTAATAATCTGACAGTTTCAGGATTTATGTGATGTATCCTGGCTTATTTCCCACAATTACGAGTGTTGCTTTAGTGTGCTGGAAGACAAACAGTATGGATAAAGGTGTAATGTGATAATCAAATGCCTTTTACTGACTATAAAAAAGTAGGCCTATGGCAGACACTCAAGAGCTCTCAATAACCGCATGAATAACAGTGGACTAAGCACTTGCAATTTCTGTGTTTTAGAAGCTTGCCATCCATCACTGATCCCTCAAACTGAAAAATGCTTTATCTCTTTTGTTCGCTGCAAGCTTGGTCCAACTCAGCACACTGTCGGCTACAGCGGCACACGCCCTGCTATCTGTTAGCCAAACTCATCAGTCTCAATAAGACTGTACATAGATCAATGCATAGTTCACATGCACGCAACTCCGGCAGGATTACCTGAAATGTGTGTGCCTCATCCAGACTCACCCATAGATTTTTCCTGGAAGGGCTCCAGTGAAAATCTGTGTTTGACCAAGTCTAGCATTCAGAGTGAATGCCAAGGTGAGCTAAGGGTAGAACTAGAACTGCCTCCTCCATTGCACATCTGAGCCTGATTAACATGTTGCCCATCGTCAGGTACTGTCAGAGCAGAAAGGGGGATGGTTTCAATGGGTATTCTTGTAGCCATAAAGTGGTAGTTTGCAAGTGTGTGTTGGCTACTAACTGTTTTAGTTTTTGTAAGGTGAAAGTTGAATTCACAATATTAGCAGTAGTCTATTTAGTTTGATATGAAGACTTTACTTTGAGGTAAGGTAAGAAATGTAGAGAATGCTTACATAATTGTGTATATCCTATTTTGGAGTGCACATATTATTGGATGTTGATGAAGGCTTAAATATTCTCTTTGAACAATAATTGTGTGGATTTTGACTGAATAATTACTTAACACGGCAGGGTCAAGACTATGGGAATGAAGTTGTTGGTTAAGCTGGGTATTTCTTGCACTTAATACTTATTGAGGACTTCGCAGGTAGTATCTAACAAATAATTACACACAGAGGGAGGAGATTAGGCTATTTCAGTAATAAGGAAATATGGTTTTATTTGTATCTGAACAGAGGAATTGTACAGTAGCATACATTGTTTGTGTTATGAGAAGTATAACACATTGGTTGAAGTTACATGGCTGTCATGTTTATCTAAAAAAAAAAAGTAGTTTATAGTTTAGTGTACAGTAGTTTACAGTATTTCAATATTACAAAACATATCCTCTTTCATAACCTTAGAGCATGTCCTGGAACAAACATCATTCATTTCATTTTAAAAGCAGAAACAGTCAGTATAGATTAATCAAACATGGTAGGTCTCATTAACCTTGGCTGAGAATCAAGGATTTGTGTTACAAATTGCCTGGGCTGATGGGTACATTGTAAATAAGTTATAAATGTAAGGCCTATACACAGTCATATTCCAATGCACACATCTTGTTGACTTTAGAAAAAAAAGAAATATTACAACATGAAGTGAAGAAGTTTTAACCCTACATTTGGAGAACTGTACATACCTTCCAATATCCAAATGTTTGCAGATCAAATGTAATGTGCTCTATCTGATGTACAATGACTAACATTGATTTAATATTAACTCCCACATTCTGAACCACTAATGATTAAGTAGTGCTTCACTGACGTTCAGATGGCCTTGGAGTTCCAGGGAAGTCTTGGGTAATTGAAAGGAATCTCAGTATGTGGGACTGATGAAACCCAGCCGTGGCAACAGAGGGGTGACTCATACATTAAAAGAACTGTCCCTGTCATATACTGTGTCTCTGCATAGGCCTGACATTTTTATAAATAAATGTCCAAGAACAGTGGGATACTGTTTTATATGTATACATATGTATATAACACCTTTACCTTGTTTGTGAAGATAATTAAGGAATTTCACTGAATTGATTTAGAAACATACACAATCACATCTTTGAATTGAAGTTGAGATGAAACCTTTGGAAATAGAGAGTTGTTTACTGATCTTACATAAATTTAAGGTATATTTTTCTTTAATGTCTTCTGAATTTGGTTTCAAAGATATTCATCAGTAAGGATTTAGAGCATATTCACAGTGAACTTTGACACTGAGTTTTATAGTTTAGAGATAATATCTAATGGCATAAGTTGTTGACCAGTGATCATGTAGGCATGTTGACCAGTGCAAGCATGCATTTGTACTATACAGTTACGTAGTCTCACTCACCGACTTCAAGTACGCTTTAGCAACATACATATAGCTTGTGGCACTGGCGTGCTTTGTAGAAAATGTGTTCTCTGCGCGAGAGCGGGATGTGAGTTCTGGATGGAACAGACTTTGTTACACATTACTTCATAGGTTTACTAAGTAAAATCATTATTATGTGTTTAGTATTAACACAAAGCGTAATTGTACCATCAAATGTGCTGTACCACCAAGTTTAGACCTTTTGCTTACAATTTCAACCCCCCTAAAACATCTATCCTGTGTCATTGAATGATGAAATACCAATGGCTAGCATATGATGTTCTGTCATTTTATTGCAGGGCCTTTCATAATTTTATATACAATACATTTTTAATTATATGTTTCCAATTATTCCAATTTTAATTCATTCTTTAATTGTAATCATGTTTACCTTTATACTGTAGCTGTATGATGCATCCACCTGTGCATCTAGGGACAATGGCGTTTTAACCAGATACAAAGTAAGCACATATACGCACAGCTCAGACATCATTGAGATATTTAAGCAACATGCAAACAATGAGGTCTTACAATGACACTGATATATTCAGGTGTTGAATAGCACCTAAATATTGTACATTACATAGTGTAATATTTGTATTTACAATTCAGCAATTAATTTGTGTCAAAAAACATAAATGAATGAACAATAAAATGTACATAGCATTGTGCAAAGAGCGCCAATTCACAGGCTTTTTTCACCCACAACCCTGAAAAAGAGAAGTTAGATGAGAAGTGGTTTACGGACTTGCCCCTTGTTGGGGTGGAAACAAACCAATAAAATTGACTGGCGGTGGTGAATAAGAGATAAAGGTTTAACTAGCCTACCTAAACAGAGTTTACCTTAAACGTGTAGTAATTCTGGAGAAAGCTTGATGATATTTGCACTTGATCAAAAGAAAAACACTTTACCCTTCAATGTCATATGCTCAGAAGTTCCACCCCCTACATTGGAAACACATTGCCAAGCCTATGGTCTTGTTAAGTGGTGTGCTCTGCACTACTTTGTTTGTGATCCCATTTACATAGCCAGGATTGTGTAGAAACAACAGATACTTTTTTTTCAGCATGCATACATCTACATATTAGAGTACATTATTTAGCTTCAGTTTGACTATACCTTTAATCTGGGGGTCAGAAAATACAACTGAAAATACAATGTACCCCCTCATGGTGTTGGGCTTGTACTGTGGACATAATGCAGTATTAAAGAACAAAGCAAAACAAACTCCTAAGGGTTAATATGACAGCCGTCCCTCCTCCTGGCTTGAGTGTGAGCACACACTTTCTCCACAGAGTCCAGCAGAGAGAGAGAGAGAGAGAGGGAGAGAGAGGGAGAGAGAGAGGGAGGCGGGACTGTGTCTAGCTCCAGAGCCAGCTGTCTGCTTCTCATAGCCGCGACTTTTGTCTGCTAACTCCTGCAACATTTACGCCGGCTGTTATCAATCCATGGGACTCCAGACCTGGCCGCAAAGCAAACTACCACTGTCCTCTATGGCCTGTCTTGATGTGGAGCCCCCCACCATTTGCAGGGGTAAATTACACGCTGGTGTCTTTTTCTGTTTTAGCTCGTTTTAGTGACACTGTTCTTTTTTTTTCTTTCTTTTTAACACTTTCAACAGGAGTGTAACACTAAACCTAAGTTACACAAGAAATGGTGTCTTAGTGTTAGCTACCGTACTGGTTTCTGGTGGGATGGTGACGCAGCCAAAAGTCCACCAGGAAATGACAGGGCTACAGTAAAGCTCAGCATATGTGTCAGCATCATTGTCCCATAAGAGACAATTATTCTGATGGACACTGTATAAAACTTTACAGAGGAAATGACAAACATGAGATGAACATAGTATTTAATAGCCTAGTTCTCTAAAAGCCTGTTTTATTATTGACCTTTGTTATGTCACAATAGTAGGCTGCTATGAAATGTAAGGTTGACTTAATTCCTGTAATTTGTGATCTAAGAATAGCCTTGTTCTTGTAATGAAATACTACATCTGCCAATGCTGTTTTGCGAGACTGTTTTATGCATGTTTTGAATATTGATTATCATCAATTCTGCTAGAAATTATGGTTAGGTCTCCAAAAGAGGATTACCAGACACAAATAAGTCTTAATAATCATTTTATAAGTGACCTTATAAAAACTTTACTGCCTATCTTTTGTAGTCTATACAAATGTTGTTATGACACTAAGTCCATACTGTGATTTTATTTTAGAGTAGAATAACAGCTTGTTTTCATTAAAGTTCATCTCACTGACCTTTAAATGTTCCCTAATGAAAACGAGCCATATAGACCAGCCAGTTCAATCCTAAGAAATGTCAGTTGCAGAAGATACAAAGTGTAGACTGACAACGCTAAATTGCAGTCTCTCAAGTCACATTTAAGATGCTTTTTTAAAGTTTTACATTAATAATGAACTATATAGGCTTGCAGTATACCCTCCTGAGCTTACAACAATGGTTGTCAAAATGAGTGTGTTAGCAGTGTATACATTCCAGTTCAGGGCAATGTATCACCTTTTGATGCTTGAAATATAATATTAGCACTGACACTGTTTGTGTTTGTGTATATATATATATATATATATATATATATATATAGGAATATGTGTGGCTAGGATTAGAGATTACATCAGGACACTTGGATACTGGTACCTCTGTTTATGCTCTGCTGGTGAGGCGAGCGTGCCATCTTGCATCCCCGGGAGGTTAGCCAAGGTTCACTCAAACTGACATCAGTGGAGGATCTGAGCCTCTGAAGCATCAGGTGTACTGGCATGCTGACGTTCAAATCAAACATTCTCCTGTGCCCCGCTAAGACACATTTGAAGCATGACTATTGACTCGCACTGTTGTACATTTTCCCACCCCAAAACAATTTGTCCTGCAGGCCAGAGGCCAGTGGGTATGAACTTTGCAACAATTTCTGTTCCACAATCTCTGAGCATAATCTGTCTCAGGCTGTCCAAACCCCTTAGATTCAACATCTAATAGGAAACATGCCAAGGGGCGAGGCTCAGTGTGTTCTTCTTTGTCGTGAAGGCCTGCAAATACAATGGTTCTCAAACGTAATCTTGATTACAATAATGGTTGTTTATACTGCATGTTTGTATTCTGCTCTGCATGGTGTGTAGATAAATGTGGGCCTTTACTTGCATTAGTGCATTGTTGTTTGTGGTTCCAAGCAATAAAGCACTTCACTTCGAGGGTCACACATCAAAAGGCTTGAGCCTCCCGAATCACTGTGCTAGTTTGATGAGAGCAGTGAGAATGGGATGCTCTGAGATCCCTTGCCCACCATTGAAAATCCATGAGAGTCCTTTTTGCTTTGGACACTGGACTGGACCACCCCCCACCCCACACACACACACACACACAACCCACCCTTTCCAACTACCCCCCGATATTTCATGGTTCCCAGGCCTTGTTCTCACAGCTGCCCAGTTTATTTTTGCTGGAGTGACTCACAGAGGCCTGTACAGACGCAGTGCCTCTCCCAGGAGATTCGAGCAGGTCTCGTGTGTATGTGTGTATTTGCGTGTGTGTGTGAGCTCATGTGTGTCCGTCTGTGTGTGTACAGCTATTTATTGACTTGTAGCCAGACATGTCGAATAATGATAAAGGTCTTTAACGCCACGCCTTGTTCGTCATCATCACTTTTTCTCTTCAAACATTTATTCCCCCTGTGGCGTACTGATGTTATGCTAAAATAACATGTCCAGGTTTGTTTATAAATGTTTATGCTTGAATCTTATACTACGTTTTACTGTTTATAATGTTGGAAAAATAACATTGCCGGCCATTCAGGTTTAAGGAGCTCATGCACAAGACTGTTATCTGGTCTTTTCATGTTGATTAACTGTTTGTTTCCATCCAGACCAAGGCAAAGTATTTCATTTTGGAAAAGAGACAGTCTCAGACAGCAAATTACCAACTCTTCCTCAAAGCCTTGCTCAGTATTTCACCTGCAGCCTTTACATTAGACAGTATTCTGTACTTTTTCAGACTTTACTGTGCATTTGACGTTTAAATGCCAATGGGCATTTCACATTACACTGTGAACAAACCGAAAAAGAGTGATATAACTCAAAACTTTACAGGAAGTGGATATGATGCTGGCGGGGTTGACCATGTTTTCCTGTCGAGCCCTTAAAGTGTCATCTTGATAAAGGTGTTAAAACTACCCTGAAATGTGCTACGTAAATATCCTATGTTGACATAAAATCATAATAGTCAATTTCTCTGCGCGTGCATGTGTGTGTGTGTGTGTGTGTGTGTGTGTGTGTGTGTGTGTGTGTGTGTGTGTGTGTGTGTCCCATAGTCCTCCAGCGTCGCTTGCAGCAAAGACGCACCCGCGAGCAGCTGGTGGAGCAGGGTATCATGCCGCGTGAGTATATCATTGAACTACAGTATATGGAGTGTATAATCCACCCATATGCAGCTAGCTACACTAATCTAAGCTACGTCT
This sequence comes from Forbesichthys agassizii, assembly GCA_026546735.1. Classification (NCBI taxonomy): domain Eukaryota; kingdom Metazoa; phylum Chordata; class Actinopteri; order Percopsiformes; family Amblyopsidae; genus Forbesichthys; species Forbesichthys agassizii. The sequence goes on along the minus strand of JAODLL010033884.1, from coordinate 13,133 downwards.
GGATGTACTATATTGTGACCCACCGCTAATAAAGTAACTAAATTAAAGCGCTGAACGATATAAACAAGAATGGAGTGTACGTGCCAGCAGGACTTTAGCTAGTTTTGACCGATGCGCTCAAAAGAGACATATTGCAGTGACAGTTACTCTCACCATTAGCATAAAAGTCCATCCAATGCAAGAATTGAATGGTGTTTTAAATGTAAATTATAGAAGTCAAATCGCACAATTATCACTGAGGAGGAATTCAGTTGTTAATGGGACACAACTGTTCTCACATCTATTTATGATTTATGGTGAGAAAAGTAGAGCAAACTTATAGGTCATGTGCCAAACATATGCGCACCTAATAAGCATATTTAAAAAAAGATCAACCATGGGGAGGACTCTGCTGAAAAAGGTAAAGTCAGAACGGTATACTTCTTCATTGCTGGACCGACCCCCTCCAGACCTGAAGCTCCATTCTGGCGAGACACAGGAACATGAGTCATTGACTGGCCCTCTCTGGATGCCAAGTCAACTGACATAGTGGACTGGCCAATCGCAGCCCACACATAAACCTCCCCAGCTAATTCTCCTCCTCCATGCTGCTTCTCCCACACTTAGGGGCTTACAGTAGGTATGCAGGAGGTTTTGGGGTGATGAACAGGAATGCTTTGCGGCTCCTTTGATGCGTTGCTAGAGTTGACCCATTATGGCAGCAGTACGTGCTCAAACCAAACCCTGTCTGTCAAATAAGGTGACTAACATGTCCTCACCATGAATTCACCGGTGAGATAGAATAACACATTGCTTAGCTCCCACAACATGAATTAGTCAAACTCAAACTCACAGGCTATGAAGCAGTGTTCAAGTTGTCACATCAGCTAAATACAATGCTTCAAAGCACCATTAACAACATGTGTCAACAGAACGGTACACTCGAAAATATTATATTATATAATTATCGATCAATTCATATCTAAATAAATATACTGTATGTAGTGCAGTATAACTTATTATTTAAAAAGCTGCAGTATTCTCTATTCTACATTGCTGTGATGTCACGTGAAGTGTGAAGTGCATTTCTTAACTTAATTTACTGTTAAGTCGACATTACATCCAGTCCTGTATAGTATCCATGCTGGTGATGTACCAAGAGACACGGCTGCTTTCAGGGGAAGGGGAAACGACACACATTGGTAAAGAACATGGCCAGTTCACATGAAAATCATTTGCCCAAGAAGGTTATTGCACTCTTTAGCCATCATGAAAATCAGCTACAAAACCCTTAGTTTACTCTTATCTGAATCAAAGCCAGCTTGTCTTATAATATCATAAACAGCACACCACCCTTCTAAACCGGGTTGCCTTTTGAAGATACGGTATAACTAAGTATTTAAGACATGAACGTAATCAGTGGTCATATGTTGTGAAACTTGAAATTGTCCTATGTGATATCTGAACATACTGTATATCTGTGTCTCTCTGGTGCTCCACTAGCTCTGAAAATTCCTGTTGCCTTTCATGAGCAAATCCGCAGCCTGGAGAGGGCCAGGGTAAGACTTCAGCAGCCAGATACACTCCATGTTCGAATCTAAAACCTTCTTTAGCTCACATTTAATCAAGTTTGTATTTACTCACGGGCACAGACGGGGAACTTCTTGAAGCACAAGCTCTGCAGCCGACCTGTGCGTTCTGAACTAGTCCGTATGCACATCCTGCAAGGTAATTGCCCAGCTGTGTTTATTCACTGTCTAATATCTTCCAGATTAGACAGGAACATATTCATGTAGCCCAGTGGTCCTCATACTTATTGACCCGCGACCGCAAAAAGAAGTGTTTCATTGCGTGCCAGCTCCATCATCTTAGTGCACGAGGGGCAGCGTTTACATTTTTTAATAGCATAATGTAAAAGCAGAATGAAGAACCATACGCAGCACTGAAATATGTATATACATTTTATTAAATATAATAAAACAGAATCACGTAATAATAGAAAATATATGTATAATAAAAATACAAAGATCCAAAAATATATAATACTATATTCATGGCCCCTTCAAAAACAATACCATACAACCCCTGGAAGAAGTCCTGACCCACCGATTGAGAAGCACTGTGCTATAGTCACATGATTAACCTTTCTCATAAAGTTGATAGTTGTTTTTTGGGGGTTGATAACCCTTCGTGCTGCCCTGTGAGTCACCCTAAGACAGCTGTTATATGCCTGGAGCATACTTGATTCCTGGTGCCTGTGACTTCATCAGAGACCCAGGCCGAGCCCTCGCTGCAGGCCACACAGATGAAGCTGAAGAGAGCCAGGCTGGCAGATGATCTCAACGACAAGATTTCTCACAGGCCCGGGCCCATGGAGCTGGTGGTGAAGAACATTCTGCCAGTGGACAACAGTGTCAAGGAGGTCATCCTTGGTAGATAGTCTTTTTAAGTATTAGAATACTGATCTCATCAGACCTGATAAAAATACAACTTTTGCAACTTTTATATGTTAAACCCCACCCATCTAGGAACAAAGGCAGGTTAATTCTGAGTATACTCCGAGGTTGTACCTTACAAAATTGTTCATTTTTGTTGATTAATTTGTTAATGAATTTGTTTTTATATACATTTTGAACTATTACTATGATGCGTTTTTTTGTGGACATTTCCAGAAAAAATAACACTTTAAGTTTTCAGTACATCACCTCCCCTCAGTCTTATGTTAAAATAAGCATTTTATTCATCCCCAGAGGGAAACTAATTAATTTAACCTCCCCCTGTTAAGTGCAGTCAATTATATCAACAGGTGTCTTTGATGTTTTTAAATAAAACCTTTTATGACGTCATTATTTCAAGCTGTGGCCGGTTGCAACTGACAAAAAAAGGAAAATAAATAAAAACGATATATCCAGGGACAGTCATCACTTTATTGGAGTTTGTCCATTCGGCTCAAAATTCAATTTAAAATAAATACCACTATTGTACAATACTTTCCTCATTTCTCTGCAGAGGGGAAGGTGAACAGTCCTAACACAGTAGACGTGTACACCTTTGAGGAAGACAGCAGAGATGCCATCCCCCCCGAGCGACCCACCCGTCAAGCCCCACAACACTCCTGTTCTGCCTCCCCAAAAGAGGCTGCGGGGTCTGAAGCTGTGTCCCCATCCCCTCCGTTGAACTCTGCCACGCAGGTGACTTCCCCTCCTGTGATATCAGCACACTGGCTATTATTGTGCATCAGTATGTCAGTTTGGTCTGTTGACTCCTATCTACCACTTTATGATTTAGTGAGTCTCAGAATTATGAAAAATCACCCCAAAAAACTCACACTTTTGAAAACTGAGTTCCATGTTAGCATATACCAATCCTTCCTTCTGCAAACGTTTACCATGTATGTATATTTAATTTTCCTCAGTTTGTCGGAATTCTTTAGTTAACTTCAAGTGTTTTGTTCTTTTTTGTTGTGGTAAAGATGCCTTTCTGTTTCCTGCATGGGATGATGATTAATAAGCCTATGGCTTTTGGAATCTTGCTGAATAGGTCATGTGGTTTCTAACTGCCTCTGTTTATCCTAGCAGTCCTCACCTATTCCACAAGCCACATCAAATTCAACCAACATCGCGCCTAAGCAACAGAGCAGCCATCTTGCGAAGGTTCCTCAAACAATCACCACGGTTACACCCACAGCACGAGGTCCTTTTCTCGTGAAGGTGAGCATCAACAACTGTTTCTTTGGTTTTGTGTAGTCAAATGAATGGGTTATTATGCCTTGGAGTTTTTACAATATGAAATATTATGTAATGGGTAACATCAATTAAGCAGTTACTCTGTTGTTGTTGTCTGGGAACAAGCCTTTATCTTCAAACCAAGCAGACATGAACATTAACCCAAATGTCACTGATGCACTCTGTTAGTGGTTGTGGTTTCATACAGCATCCTTCTGGAATCTAACGAGAGCTAGTGTGTCAGCAGAGGACATTTGATCTGTGTTGTGTCATAGTAAAAGGCCCTTTAGCGTAGGGGTGAGTTGAAAGTCAGTATTCTATCAAGGACGTTCAAAGAACAGATACCGTTTTACTTTCACTAATCACAAATCCAACATCTTAAACTGTCAGCGACACGTACACTTTAATTAGGGTCAAATGATGGGTCTCTTCTACAGCTGAACATTTGAAAAAGGGAGACGCCAATTATGCGCTTTATCAGAAGCCTGTTACTCTGTGACTCTCCCGAAGTATAGGATGCAATATATTTGAGGTATGCACTTGCATAAACCAAGTTAAAGTGACATTTTGTTGGCTTAGGCCTGCTCCTCCAACACCAGGCCATTTACATGTGTTTCCTGTATTTCCATGCTGTTCGACAGTAAAAGCCACAAAACATTCATTTCCACATTTCCTCATCCTGTGTTTCTTACTGGTGGTTTGAACAATGCCCCACCTAGTGCATTAGCAGCAACGTTTCATTTGCCAGTCTCCCAGAGCTGGACGCTGAATGTGCTCAATAGGCACTAGCTGGAGAATGCACTCCAGATGTTTCCCTTGATGGGTTAACGCGCCATGCCTTGTGTTCCCGTCGTTACACAGCAAAGCCAGCCCAAAGCACCCGGCGATAAAAGTCGCAGCAAGAAGAGCAAGGAGCCAAAGCCGCGGGTCAAGAAGCTGAAGTACCACCAGTACGTCCCACCGGACCAGAAGGAGGAGGCCAGCGAGGTGCCCATGGATTCAGCGTACGCCCGCCTCCTGCAACAACAACAGCAGTTCCTCCAGCTGCAGATCCTCAGCCAGCAACAGCAACGCTACAACTACCAAGCCATCCTCCCTGCGCCACTGTGGTACAGCCACGTTCACTGACACACAAACCTCCTGAACGCAGGGGAGATGACGACACATGAACTTAGATCATTACAGTTTATTATAGAATATAGATGATTACATAACGTGCTGTAACCACAGCTCAGCTGCAAATAGCTGTAGGATGTCATGTAAATATTAACAAATACAGTTGAGTAGAATCGGACATTTGCGGAGCAGCTTAATATCCCCTGTCGCAGCTTTACTCATTATTTGTGTCCTATTACATCAGCCAGGGAAACAACATACACAACAGCTGTTCCAATGTGGTTCCAAGCAGAAGTGGTCTGTCCACCATGGATTCTCTAACCAACGTAGCTCCTGCGAGGCCAAGCCAGACTGTGACCAATCACACGTTGGCTCATTTACCTGCCAATCTGGAAGAGATGAAGGTGATTTGCATTGCACACAGTGGCTGCATTGTAAATAATATTTAGTTAAAAGGACACTCCTCTTTGGTGTGAAGAGCAAGCAAATGACTCTTCCACACCTGGGTGGTGAGTGGCTCGCACCTCTTTCTACTACTCACCCTGGAGTGTTGGGTTTCAAACATAAACAATGAGCTGTGGTGGATATTAGTTCTGGAGGTGTTGGGAGGAGTGTACCTGTAGAACTATGTTGCCTTTAGCAATACTGTTGACTGTACATTTATGTTCAAACATGTATGGATTTGATATGACCTTTAATTCAAGTTTAAGTTGATGAAAAACAGCTTTGCGTGCTATGCAATAAACTGTGCAGCTGAATACAACAATATATTATTGTTTGATGTTATTGTTATTTACGGAGCCAGGGCTGTGTAGAAGTATCCGATTATTTCTTTTTTTTTAACACGCACAGAGAACGGTAATCTAGCGAAATGCGTGGAGACATGTGGTGAACTTGCCAAAAAGTGTATCCGCTTTCAATTAGCTGACTATACCTTTAATTATTGGAATGTAAACAATCTGCCCCCATTCATAGGTTGCTGAGCTGAAGTTGGAACTTAAGCAGAGAGGTCTCCTTGTGTCTGGCACCAAGACCGATCTGATAGAGAGGCTTAAGTCGCACGGAGAGACCTCCAGCATCCAGCCTGCCTCCACCATGGACGTGGCACAGACGGAAAAAGGCCTCAAGCTGTCTCCCCCCGTGTCGCCCATTGTCTCCAAAGTGTTTAGCCTGGGCTTAGGCGAAGAGAGCGCCACAGCGGACGGCGAGGCAAGTGCCCTGACGCCCCCTGGAGTCTCGCAGGAGGGCAGCGGCGCGGAGAGCGGGGCCTCTGAGAAGGACAAGCGTCTGCGCGAGAAGGAGTGTCAAATCGAGGAGCTGAAGAGGAAGCTGCAGCAGGAGCAGAGTCTGGTGGAGGAGCTAAAAATGCAGCTGGAGGTGGAGAAGAGGAGTCAGCAGGAGGGCTCCTCCCCTCGCCACAGCCCCCCCGCCCCCATACAGGTCAAGGAGGAGAACGGGGGCTTCTCCAGCTGCTCCGCCAGTCGTGGTCAAGCCGTAATCAAACAGGAGGAGGCCGTCGATCAGAAGAGTCCTTCGCAACAGCTGTTCGTCGGCCACCCTGGGCCTCCCATTCTCCTGGATGGGTCCGTGTCGGAGTCAGCGGTCACTATCCATCTCCCTCACAATGGCGTTAAATTCCAGGCTACGGTTAGCTGCGTGACGCCCTGCCTTGTCCAGGCCACTGGAGCGCTGCCAAAGAAAACAGCGGAGACAGCGGTTGCACTGGAACAGCACTACGCGCTCTCACGACCCATGACAGAGGTAAATCCCCAAGCTACTCATCAATAAATGTATTTGGTCTAGCAGGGTTTCGTGCCTTCTGTGCAAATACAAACGGTACAAACTGTACTGTTTTTCAGTAATTCCCCTTGTGGTTAATTAAAATGATCTGTACAAAATAACGTTGTTTTGTTTTGAAGGACATGTCCTCCTGGCTCAGCTTCAAACCCAAACAACATTATTTTGTCCCTGTACTGGTATTTTCCACTACTCCTCCTCACCCTATCATGTGCTCATGTTTTCTATACCCCTCCCCCGTCAGGCATGTGTACAGGTGTGCACAGTTATGTAATGTAATGTGACATGTACAAGCATTTACATTACTGTATTTCCGCCATAAACAGCGATCTGGGCAGGAAACGTATGCCTCCAGTGTTGCTAGCTCACATTGCCTGGTGGTGTAAGGACACAATAGTGCAGTTAAAATGCATGCTTTCAGCCAGAGCATCTTGCCAAGCCTGACACAAATATCCTGGGTGAATTATTCTCTTGGTGGCCGAGCTGAAAGCAGCCCCAGGTGTTCTGAGGAATTACTCACCCATAATCGTACCAGCAGCGAGCACAGAGAATCCAATGTCACTGGAGCAGGTGTTGGACCAGGCACGACATCGGTGTCCCTGACTGCATGCATGCAGTATCGCTGGCCTGCCATAAACTAGCCTGGCTCCGCCCAACTATGCTCTCAGCTCAATTTATTTAGCTGAGAAATCCTGATCACATTAGCGTTCGCACGGCAAACACTGCTGGCGGCCCAATCAGCATGGGTTAGTGAGATGTAGTCAGGGGTGTCTCGAAATGGTCCCCCTCATTAGTTCTGTTTGGGTTTACACACCTGTGTTACATTTCTTATTTAGTGATGTGTGTATTTAAGCCCAGCAGTTTAATTTTGGTTTGTGAGTTATTGGTGGAACGATCAAAACACTTCACTTCACTTCCGAATGGAGCGTGGCCAGACCTGTTCACAATGTGAATATGGTCTGGTTACACCAGGCTAGCAGCAAACAACCACAGCTTGAAAACAAACCCAGGCCGGGATTGTGTTGCTTAGCCACGGCATATATTTATGGTTGCATGTTAGGCTACAACGCACCCTTTTGTTGTCCCCCAGCAGATCGTGTTCACTACAAAATGTTGAGTGCTGCCAAAGAGTGTTTATATAGCAGCGCATGAAACGAACCTCTGTTTTTCAGCAAACAGCTCCGCTGCGTACCTTCCCAGTTTCAGTTTGCCATTTGAGAACAAATGCGTGTGAAGCAATGGAGGACACACCTCAGCATTTAAACAGCATTCTACAGAGCGGGGGCCCTGCAATGGCTTCTGGTAGCGAAGATGCTGTTACAAGACCCAAACAGAAGGTACAGCTCATACTTATGGAAAGAGGTTTTGAGAATAAATAGATATACAGTAAAACAGTGTGTGTTAGTGGCTGACCATTGCTGTGCCACTGTCTTGTCAACCAGTCACTCTGCCAGGCAAAGGACCCTCCCCGCTATGAGGATGCAGTTAAACAGAGTCGCAGCATGCAAATTGTATCTCAGGTGAAAGGAAAAAAAGTAAAAATAAACACTTTTATACGTATATATGTTTTATATCTTACAGTATATTCACTCAAGCGTTGTTTTTTTTTTAATTTTCTTCCAGGTTCCCACGGCAACAAGTCAACACATGGATGACCTATTTGACGTGTTAATTGAGAGTGGCGGTAAGATGTTCACTCCCTGTTTCAGCCAATCGTTTTTGGCCACAGTGTTCCACTCAAACCCCATGTTGTGTTTTTGTTCTAGAGATCCTGCCCTTCATCCGCCAGGACCCGTCCTGCCTGGACAAGCTCTGTCCCGTAACAGCCAATGTCACATCGCTGCCCGTCAACACCGCGTTGTCCCGCCCCCCGCCGCATATACAAGTGGCCCGCCCACCGGCTCCTTCCCTCAAGGCCACCGACGTGGTACCCCCGGCAACCGCTTCCCACCATCTGGAGACCCTCTTGGAGGGAACGCGGCGCAGAGAGCCGCACGAGATCCCCACCACACCTACAGATGGCATGGAGCTGGACCCGAACACCGTCTTCCCCTTCCCCTTCCACCTGCACAGCACACACCTGGACAACATGGACTGGCTGGACCACACCATACCTGTGGCTGAGGAGGCGGCCAGCCCTCTGGATGTGTCCTTCTCTGCTGACCTCCTCGATTCACATGTACTGCAGCTGCACTGGGCCTGAGCTGCGTCCACGTCGATTTGCATTACGGTAATGCCTTTGTGGTTGAAGCCAGCATTACAGAAACACTGTAATGTAATGTAGGGGTTTGAAGCTTGAACGGCACACTCCTCTCTACCCCATCCTCCTACCGAGGTCCACGTCACACAACCTTCTCTACAGCTATAAACCATGCGCTGGGACTTCTAACACTATTTAAGAAGTGTATACCTTTATTATACTTTGTACAGCTGCCTAAGGCATTTAGCTTTTCTACCAGAGATATTGTATAGCTTCTTTACTGCTATAAACCATGAGCTGGGACTTCTAACACTATTTAAGAAGTGTACCTTTATTATACTTTGTACAGCTGCCTAAGGCGTTTAGCTTTTCTACCAGAGATATTGTATAGCGAGAGAAATGTAAGCTAGCTGATGATTGGTTGGTTGTTTTCTAAACGGGCTATAAACAGTTTTACATTCAGGGGTTACAGACTCACTGCTAAATTACATGAAAGCTTTGGAGGTCAGATTGGTCTCGCGAGGCCAATTTTAGTATAGAATAGATGTGGTTGAGTTGTGATAATGTATGTTTTTCTCAATTTATCTCACCTTTTGTCTTCATAATAATCATGTGAAAAACTAAGCAACGTGTGAAGCTAATTCTATGACAGAAATTTGACATGAATAGGACAAGATACATCTGGGTCTATGTCACTAAAACACTCTTGATATGATTTCAGTCTGTCAGCTTGACAGACTGTTATTTGTCAAATTACAATGCAGCCCACTACTCCTTATTGTCCAAGTGCTGTACTGTACGCTATTTGGTTTCAATTTGATCCTATACCGCTTTACGCTTTATACCACTATTGCCCAGCAGTGAGCATGACCTGAACTGTCTGATTCTAGGTTTTGTTTATTATCAAAGGCTTTCCCACTGTCTATATTATCTTTAATGTAGAAAAGGTCTTTCATCTGCACACAGAACTGTCCAATATGTGGCTTGTGTTTCAATTGTAAATGACTAGACCTACATTGTGCAAGTATACAGTATAAACTGCTTATCTGTTGGAGAAGTTGCCAGCATTGTAGCAGGTGAATTAATTTACTTTTTGTGTTATTATGTTGCACAATTTATTAATTATGGGAAGGACACTTAAACAAATATGTTGCATATTTATGGAAAACCAATGAAAAAAAGAATGCCAGCATTAATATGTTTTAAAATTCAAACCATATGCCAAACATTTCAATTTATACAGTACATCCACATTTCAGTTACCTATATAGTATATTGTAATATACAGTCTACACTGACATAGTAAGGAAGTTGATCATACTATAAATTATTAAAAGAAGTGCCATTGTCCTATAGCAGCCTCTGCTGGGCAAAAACTGAGGATGACATTTAATTAATTATATTGTGTCATTTGATCAAAACGGTGTCTGCTGAAAACATAATTTTTTATTTGTATGATATTATTTACTCTCCCTTTGGAATGTTAGTCATGTTATCTGTTGCACAGTGTATATACTTTTATACAAATAATATGTCTGAATTATTTTGTAAATAGGTTACCCGCGTGATAAATACTTTTTAATATTGTTTTTATTGTCTCAATAAAATCAGCAAAAAATATATTGTTAATGCTTATTTGAAAAGATAGTCAAACATTACACAAGTTCCAAGTACAAAATGTCATAACAATTTGACAAGAGACATACTGTATATAGGCAATTACAAATAAAGCTATTGATGCTAAATGTATATACACAATATGTAATTATACTGTACAAGCCAATTATTCAAATACATTATACTGTTTCTTATTTACAGGTTATATGTTATTTAAAATGTTATTCTGGAATAGAATCACACATTTCCCTTTCAAAATGTGTATCACAATGCAATACCACTTCCTCATCCAGCCAATAATACCATCTGACTTACTCCCTTCCTTCTCAACTGTTCTGTCTTAGAAAGAGCGTTTAATTTTATGTACTTTACCGCGACACTTAGGACATTTATGTGTAACATCTTTAAACTTGTTGAGGCAAAGACCAAAGAAGCAGCACCCAGCAATGCACCTAAGATATGAACAAAGACGCAACAGAACCGATTAGAAGAATAAATACTATTAAAACAGCTCACTCTCATGCAAATAAGTTCATGGCATGCTGGAATGCATACCCTAAGGACGATAACGCACAACACACCAGCCAGGACAGATTGCCAACGGAAAACTCAGTCTCTGTGGTGATATACTGGCGACAATGTGGGCACTGTGTTTTTGATGGGTCTGTTGGAAGTTGCTCTATGTCCAAAATCACTCTGGGGGCTGGAAAAGAGTTATAAAGAAAATAAAGAATGTAATCGTGGTTTAAAAAGCAACCTTAAAAGGTGAGGTCAGTGATTATAATGCATTGTTTGCGAAAATCTCCTTACGCCCCGCTATTGCCCGTTCTGCATGCGCACTGGAAAATAAATCTGGTGTTTCTCATGGCCCTGGTTCTGTTAATGGGAAAACAAACAACGTGGTACAGACTCAACACAACACTATCCCTAACTCGACAATGAGCATTCAATGTTGGGGGCGGAGCTCCTGAGGGAGAATCTTATGGCATTGAAGGGAGAAGTGTTTTTGATTTTATGAGTTCAAATATCAAACATCTCCCACCCGCTCTGCTCCAAAAAATGTGGCACACACACAGGTACAGCATTAGCTCAAATGGATCGGTCTTTGAAAATTAGGTTACTGGTACTTGGTGTTTGGTGGGTCTCTAAATAGGTTAGTCCTTTCTAGGTGGGTCTTGACACAAAAAAGTTTGGGAACCCCTGGTCTAGGAGTTTTGTCCCAAAATCATATTCAAACATAACCTTTAACATAACACCTAAAACAGTGTGATTATAGAACAAAAAGCATCTTAAAACTGAATTTATGTCTCAATGGTTTGACATAGTTGTCCTGTATTTTGTGTACGTGGTTACTCTGTGATAGCCTACAAACAAGTAGGGTGATTGGCATGGTCGCAAACTAGTCAATTTATAGCGATGTAAAATATGTGTTCGTGTTATGACGATCTGTTGCCAAGACATTTCAGGTTATTTTTCCATTAGGCTATGCTGTATTTTGTCCTTGCTTCTTTGTAGAGAGCAAGCATGCACTATTTGCTGAGCTTTTAAGAACCACCCTAATTACTAACACATTTCACTGTCTACAATTTTAAGCATCCCTAAGTAGTGAAAAAGTTTTTCAGCACCACTGCCCATTAATCCTCTTCATCACTAAACATATTGCCGTTAAAATGTAGGTAAGGCCTGTGTGATGTCTCAAGACACATGCTAGAGTGTGCCTGTGGCCCACATACTGTAGCCAATATTTGTTTTAGTCTGGGATGCTGGTGCATTTGCATTAGATTTATTGTTAATATAGGAAACATATGAAGATCAAAACTAGAATCTGCACAACCGTGTTATAGAGCAGCAGAAGTGTATGTAGTCAGTAATACATTTAATACATAGGTCTATTCCATACATTATTTTATTCTGAAACAATGATAGAGGCCCCAGAATTCTGCCAACTTCCCTGCGTGTGACAACCTATGCTGCAGATAATTCAAAGTGTACAGTAGGTGAGAACACATCTGATAGGGACATTCTACCATTTGGAAAAAACTATTGTCGTCAGCTGTCACTATCAAAACTACCCCAAGAGGCTGGACACTACTTTTGGAGAGAAAAGGACCAGAGATCATTTTTTTCTAATGCCACTATAGTGTTATAAGGTCACGTTGTCAGTGCTACATGTGTGTGCATATGTATGTGCAAATTGCGATATGCTTTTTAATCAGCTTGGGGTTTAAATATTGTTTAATATGGGCAAGGATGGTTACATTATATTGACAGTTGAGACGTTTCTCATTCCAGTGGTGTATCATGAAAGGATTTCACGTCTCCCTGCATCCGAGAAGGTCTCTCATGATGATGAGGTTTTAACATTAATTGATTTTGATGATGCACAAGCAGACCAAGCGTACCAGCAAAGTCCTAAGAGATGTTTTAGTTACGTATATTTACACATACATATATTATATTATATATTTTACGAATTCTCAGACCATAAAATCCAGATTTCTATAAAAATGGGACTGTTGTCAATAGTATAACACAGGCATTTATGTGTCTCACCACAGTGCAGTCTTATTATTTATTTTACAGGTCAAAAAACACAATTTGTTTGTGGATTATTTGTGGGTCGATTATCTTTCCCCGGTTGGGTGCTCTGGTATTGTGGGGTGGGTTACACGCCCGCCCGTGGTCTGGCCTGCTGATCT
>JAODLL010033874.1:12500-21025 GCA_026546735.1 Forbesichthys agassizii | reverse complement strand
TGTGTGTGTGTGTGTGTGTGTGTGCATGCAAATGACACCTAAGACCAGTGTGCACTACCTGGGACATGGCCATGGCACTGTTACACTGGTAGTCTCCAAACTTGGCCTGCTGGTTGGGCGTCACAGCCAGCGGAGGGTCCTCCAGCTCTGGGCACGCAGCCCTGATCGCCTCCCCGAAGACTTCCTGCAGCCGCTGGTTGACGTTTAGCATGGACTTGCATTGGCTCTTGTCCTCCTGCAGGCTCTGGGCAGAGACACATGCGGCATAACCAGCAGCAGCTACAATAATATAAAATACAGTAAGACAGACCATGGCCTCTTAGATTATTAAAGTGTCCTCTCTGCTCACCCTCTTGAGGATGTTCAGGCGGTATTTCAGGCGGACATTCTGCTCCCTGAGTTCGGTCAGCTGTTCAGAAGCATCCAGATTCTGTGGGTTCCTGAGACTGTCGATCTCAGTTGACAAACGCTGAATTTCCAATTCCTAAAAACAGAACATAAGGTAAGAACACATTAGCCTCAACAAACTGGCAGCGTGTTTATTTTTGGTACTTATGGCAGACGTGAACAAAAATAGTGCCAAATACATTTTAGAATATAAAAAAAGGAATATATATCTTTAAGGACCTGTCTCAGGTGTGCATTTAGAAAGAATAGTGGTTTTATTTTCTGAAAGTAGCTCAGTAGTGGCAAATGCACCAAGTCTACTGAAGTAATGCAAGTAGGCTATACCAATACCTTGGAAATACCAACAGATTGTACATCTACTCTTTTATTTTTAACGACTTGATCACATCTTCCATAAACAATTTGACCACACATATACTGAACATAATACAGAACAGTTGCAGAGATGAAGGGTTCCAAGTTCATTATGTCAAATGTTGAATGGCTCAATTTATGTTTAAACTGAATTACATCTAGTTAAGAACGTTCTCCAGAATTAAATTGTTTCTTTCATATAATAATCTATGGAAAGTAATTGGCCAAGGCATACACAGCCTCATTTTCTCACAATTTAACTTTCTCACGATTTAACTACTGTACCAACGTACCGTACTGCAACGCTCACTCCAACCCTGGTCTTAAAACATGTTCGGGTTTAAGATAATAGCACATATTTACTGAACCAATATGAGCCAACACATTGACTTTGACTGTTATTACTGTAATGGCTACTTGCTTATTGCTATATTCCTCTCATCCATTTATCTATCCATCCATCAATCTCCCGCTTATATAGAGTTGGGTCGCGGGGGCAGCAGCTCCAGCAAGGGACCCCCCAAACTTCCCTTTCCCAAGCCACATTCGCAACTTTGACTGGGGGACCCCAAGACGATCCCAGGTCAGTGTGGAGATATAATCTAGTTATCATTTAGGGGTGTCTGGCAGACCCGTTCAATCGGATAAAATGTCTGGCATGGGCCATTCTGTGCTCTGTGAGATGTACCCACTCATTTGAAATAGGTTTCATGCGGTGGGCATACCCAGCAGGGGGTCCCCGGTGGACATCCATATCTGCACGTTAGGTTACACCATGCATGTTTCTATGTCCAGATGTTGGTATCTTGTTTGTTTAATCAAAATGCTCTGGGCTTCCGGTCTAGTACGGTAGGCTAAACGAAAATGAAATATGCATGTTTGTTCAAATTTATCCAACCACCAAATTGATCAGTTAGACCTGATTATTTCTCTATTTGTTACCGTAGAATACATTAGTATATATCCTTGTAATGTTACTTTATAGGTTAGCACAAGGAAGATAACAAAGTTACCATCTACGTCATAAATAAAACCACACAAGTACGGTAAGTAATTGTGTACCCGTTACAGTAGTACCGCACACAAACTGGATGTCCTCTTCAGGCAGTTTCATAATACAAATAAAAGAATCTGTGTTCTGACCTGCTCTTGGAGTCTGGATGTGTAATCTGTCACAGGGTCTCCCATGTTGATTAAATGTAATGGATTAAGTGTAAAACTATACTAGTTGTTGAAAAAGTGAGGGACACTACAGAAACTACCGGCTGCAAAACATTAGAAGAAGAAACATCAACATTTCGGAAACTGACATATCAAAGGGTAAGATATATAGCGCCATCTGATGGGTGGCGGTGTCACAGATATACTTGTTTTATTCCACTAGGATCTTTTTGCTGAAAACGCATACTCTACAATATATATTCAATGAATTTATAAATTGTTTTTGTATACAAATGATTTAATTAAAAATATGTATATTTGGCAAGTTTAATACAGTTAATATGATATGCCATAACTATCTGTATTTTACTGGAATAGTTTGGTATTGGATTTAGCAATAGCTAACTAATGTCTCACTAGCCATTACAATATTTGATGTATATGCAGTTTTATGGATCTATGCATACATCCACTAAATACTTTATATGATATGTAATAGTATTTAGTAACCAAGATAGCCTTGATGACTGCTGTCATTATTCTGAACATAACGTGTTTACTTATGACTAGTGACATATTCAGCTATTGACGGCAAACACATTCTCCACATGTATTTTAATTCCCTTTCAAACTAATAATTTCCTCCTCTGAAGAACTCACAAGACATTCAGAATTAGAAGATAACTTTTCTTTATTTGTTGTGAAACTACAAAACATATTGTTTGTTTTTTGTGCTGATGAAATATTTACAACTCTGGTTGACAGTGTCTGATAAAATTCACAGCTTTCGGGGCTCTCACAAATGCAAAATGGGGGGAAAGGAAAAACAGGAGAGCACACCCAAATCACAAAGTGCAATAAATACACACTGTACGCATCTTGTAGCCATCTCCATACACACCAGGTTCATCAGCATTCTTAATACAGATTTTTTTTTAAAAAACAGTAATCAAATAAAAAGTCATAAATGCATCTTAACTTCAATATTGAGAATTACACCACAACCTACGTGGTGGGGGAAAAAAGTATTCCTCCTAACAAATCTACATTCATTTTCAATCACATTGACCTTTAGGGCAAGTACATACACACACACAAAGAGATGTATATACACTATAAGTACATTTGAGTCATGTGATTCCATACTAGAACATTCTGTCAATCAAGACAAGTTTCAACTGATTGTTATATATAAGAGTACAGTTTCACAGAAGAGGTGATCAAATCAAAGAAAACAGAAAAGCTAGTTAGATATGAGTCTATACTTATTATACTAGAAACGGACAAACAGCACAAAAAGTAAATAAACGCAATTGTGAATTGTTTATAAAAATAATTAAGATTCTTTCAGAATGTGTCCAGTTTTTATGATTTAACAAGACCAATTCATTATTAACAATAATAACAGTAATGGTGAATGATAATTCTGCATCCAACGGCTTGCCTTTCACTGACTTCACAGTTTTGTATGACCATTCAATCCCGATGTTGGAGGCTCACAGGAATTTTTCAACACAGGCACCAACCGTAGTGATAAAAAAATGTAATCTGTTTCTATAGGGCTTTGTGTGTGTTTTTATAAACAGTGCTTCTATTTCTTCATTTTTGAGGTTTAAGAGTAGCAATGTCTATTAATTAATTCTTCTTTATAAAAAACAAATTACAAAAAATGTTTTAGGCACCCAGGGTCCATTTGATCCATTAAAAACACAATATAATTCCCAACCGCTGTTTGTGCATGCACTATAGTGCTGAACAGGTTAAACCAGTTTCAAGGTACTATCCAAAAACACCTAGCATACTGGGAATGCATGCTTTTAGATGTCTGCAGTTGGATAGAATAAATATTAGTGCCTTTACCAAGTGCCACTGAGAATAGAATCCTACCTATTGACTTTTATAATTACTGTACAAATCTACCTATGCCAACCTGTACGTGTGCTTTGCAAACACTTTCTAAATGAGTGATTCATTTTCCTTATCAAAAGTAATAAACCATGGAATGTTTGGAAAAGATAAGGGTTTCATCTGAGGAATGTGACAAACAATGCATCATGCCTTTACACCCACACACACATGCATAGTTACTGTAAATGTCCAACTTTTTACTGTATGTTAGCGGAACTAATGCTGGACTTTGCCCCAATATGTATTTGGTGTTGAAAAAGTGTATCAATTATTCAAGCTGTGGGAAGACGCTGGGATAGGGACAATAGCGGGTTGAGTGACATCTTATTGCCCGTTAACATTACGGAGTGACGTTCAGTATTGAATTATCTATTGTACCAAAGACGAAAAAAAAAAACAACATTTCAGCACATTTCTACCGAGGCACATACAATGTAATTATTTCAGGACTCAGCACAGAACCTTGGTTTTTGCCACATATTGTCTATCTTATAAATAGGGTTTCCTTGGCAGCTAATGAGGCCAGAGGTCAATAACTTTGTATCGTGTGAGAATCTACAAACAATGAAAGAAAATGGCAATGTGAGTCACTCCAGATTGCATAATCTATGATGGATGACACTCCACAACAACCCCCCCCTTCAACTTCTAAGCTTGTGCCTTCAATATACGGTACTGCAGTAAAACACCAATTGTGTCTTTCAATATTGTATACCTGTCTTGTATCTCCAATACAATTAAAACATCCCCATTCCCCAGAAACAAAAACATGCAATGCTATTCCACTTAAAATGTATACCATTAATCAACATTTACTGCTCAACTTACACTATGAAGCACCACAGTAGAGAACATTGTGTCTTTTCCAGGCCTGATAATAGAGAACAAAGTTCTCCAAACAGTTGCACCTTTTCAGGAGGTCAACTAGGACACAGTGTGCCAACAAACGATTTTCCTGACACCAAAATAACAGTGTCACATTAAAGAGACACAACGTGGTAATGAGTGGTGTAGAATAACACTTGTTGAGTACCTCTTACTGTATGTTGCAACACAAACTCCTTTTGTTGGTGAACATCCTGAAAGCAAGCTGGACCTTACAACTTAGATATACCACAATACATTGAAGTGCTTGCAATGAGACAAAACAAGTTCACAGCAAACCTTATAACCCTTTTATCCAACTGGGTTTAGGAAATGTCTTGAGAAATATGAGCAATATGTAAAGAGAGAGGGGATATATGTTTTGCAGTCTATCAAGGCTTATAATAAATTATCCAGTAGGATTTGTATGCAGTGGATCCAGTTATATAGGCCTATAAGCAAAAGCAAACGCATACTGAGAAGGAGATCATGCTTTCAATTTGGATTGTATAATGTACAAAGTAAAGGAAATAGGACTGTAAAAACAAATATATATATATATGACAGAGGTGCTATCTGCATTCACAAGATCAAAGGTCAAATTAAAACGAAAATAAATAAAAAAGAATCATACTTAAAGGTTACTTTGACATAATTGCTGCAGTATGTCAAATGACCAATAGAGGGCAGCGGGCCCATAGTATTCTCCCGCTGTGATTTTCCTTTAGAATAAACTTTTTGTCATTTTACTTTTAACATTTCTATTCATACAACAAGGACTATACAGTAGCCCAGATACATATATTCTGTTACTACATATCTTTTGTGTTATATGACCAATAGTCATTCAAGTGTCTGGCTGTAGGATATTAAAGCAACAGCTCTTCCACAAATCCCTTGAGCAACTCTTAACCCAAGAGTATCTTAAAGTGCACAAACCATCCAGTCGAACAACCGCGAACAACCGCAGTGTCAGTGCTAAGAGAAAAGACTGCTGACATAGGTTTAGTAGCCTGGTGATAGCATTTAAAGGGAAAGACCTGTGCAATTACATATTTTTCTCATTGTTAGGGTAGTATACGATACGAGGGAAATAAAAAACTATTATTTATAGTATTGTTATAATTTGAAAAGTGAAAAGCATGGTTGTTTGTTTTTAACGAATGAACGAGATGTTTGTATGAAGCTCTCTAACAGGTATGACCTGAAAGGTACAGTATGTACAACAATAAAGTGGTTGTGTGTGTGTGTGAGTGTGTGTCATCATGCATGTGTGCCAAACATTTGCTCTGTCAGTATACACCAGTGTTGTCGGGGGGAAGGCAACAGAAGGGGTAATGAGAGCCACTTCCATTTGAGATAAGAAGAAAAATAAAATAATAATAATAATAATACCAATATTAATAATGAATTGATTACAATGAAATCTTTGAATCAAATCATGATTCAAACAAAATAGTTGCCCTGGCTACAGTCATAGCGCAGCAGTACTGCAGCTTCTTTATACAAGTGTCACTTGGAGTTGTATGACATGGTTGAAATATTACAAATATCATTCATTACCTCTAAGATGTATACTCGACATTTTCCTAAAAATTACCTTATCTGTGTGTGTGTGTGTGTGTGTGATTTTGCCTTCATACAAGAAGCAGCTATATTAACGTCTTCAAAGAACAGTGAAAGAGAAAGGGTCAAAGTGTTCTGATAATACTACTGCTAACATTAAAAGAAACACTATACAGATTTGCCAATGCTAAAAAAAAAAAAGTAATTCAAAAGTGTTGTGTACGTCGTCCTAATTTACATACATTAGATTTACGTTAAATCTTCATGTTACCGACAAGTGTCTGCTTTAAGTCCGCAGGCACGGCAGAACTTTTGGGAGTCGGGGTGTTTTGGTCATTCACACGCTGTCCGCGGGCAGGTCAGGGATGCTACTCTTGGCTCGGGTAAAGAACGCCATCTTCTCCCTAAGTGGAGAAAAGACATGAGCAGGGATCTGTTGCACACTAGCTTGATATAGTCATAATTAATAATGCATTCATTATTACACAATACCATTTCAAACGTAACAATATAACTAATTTAATAGAATATAATCTAACTGAATGCAATCTAATCCAGTCTCATTGAGCCAGATTAGATCTTTACCTGAAGGTCTGGACTTCCGGAACCTCCTTGCGGTTTTGCCCTCTGATCTTGTGCACATCCTTCGCCGCCGCTTTCATCATCTTCTCCACACGCTGCTCCTGCAGCTGCTCCTCGTGCGTCTGACAAGAGGAGGAGGAGGAGGAAGGGAGAAGAAGAGGAGTGGAGAAAACGTCAGAATAAACGCAAGGCAAGCGGGCTTCGCCCACCACACAGTGCTCGTCCCACCCACCTGCTTCTCGGCCTGCCTGAGAAGGAGGCGAAACCTCTCATCCTCTTGCACCCAGGCGGGCAGCTCCTTCTGGCCCCGCTGTCTGGCCCCCTCCAACTGTTCCTTCAACTCCCGCAGGACCCTGAGGTCCTGGGCCAGACGGGCCTGCCTGGTTCTGGACACCTGCAGGTCCAGCTCCAGGTCCAGAGACGTCCTCAGTAGACCGTCCAGACCTCTTCCCTGGGCCTGGGGCTGAAGGCACGTATAAGGAGCAGGAAGGGGGTGACAATGAACACAAGGCTAGCTATGGAGGCTCAGCAGGGACAATAAGAGCAACGTTGGTGCCCGTCTCTAGATTAATAGTGGCTTGACGAATGGCAGCGCGCATTAAACATTCAGAAGGCCATGAAATATTCAGTCACTCTCACTGAAGAGAACAACTGTCTCGAGTTTCTCTTCTACTATGTTATTGCTCTCTCTCTCTCTCTCTTCTTCTACTATGTTATTTATCTCTCTCTCTTTTTCTACTATGTTGGGTGTTTCTCAATGTCAAGGAAGGATCCTTGACGGCTGTATTTCAAGGATGCTACGTCATCAAATCTCGACAAAGTACCGTTCCAATGTCTAGGATGCTTTAGAATTCTACCAAGGACTCAGTCCTTTGATCAGAGGATTTTTAAGGATGCATGTTTGCATCCTTCGCGTACTAAAAATACCCACAATCCTGTGCGAAAATCAGAAGAGGAGAGATTTAAAAATGGCGCAAAACCAAACTAACAACAATACAGCACGATCCATTGTTTTTTCAACTGTTTTCAACACACGGTTTAATTAAGCATAATGATTTTGAAAGCGGGACATTTTTTTGAATGATGTCATCTTGCACACTAGCTAGGCCGTTCTATTACGTGTTCTTCAAATGTCTTTCCTAGCCTCGGAAGGACCCGACTAGGAAGGCACTTGGAAGGATCCGTCCTACCAAGGAAGCATCCTTGACATTGAGAAACACCCTATCATTTCTCTCTCTTCTTCTACTATGTTATTTAGCTCTGCCTCTCTTCTTCTGCTGTTATTTGTCTCTCGCTCTCTCTCTCTCTCTCTCATCTTCTGTTATTTATCTCTCTTTTTCTACTGTTATTTCTCTCTCTCTCTTCTTCTACTATGTTATTTAGCTCTGCCTCTCTTCTTCTACTATTATTTATCTATCTCTCTCTCTCTTCTTCTACTATGTTATTTATCTCTCTCTCTGTTCCACATTTTCCTTCGCCCTTGTCCCAACCGCTCCGTTATGTTTGCAGCGAAAGTTAGTTTAACACTTGACCACAGACAGACAGCAAAAAGACTGAAAGACACGGAGGAAAATACCTTTTCTTACTTGAGTTGAAGCAATAGTTGCAAAGTATACATGTGTGTGTGTGTGCGTGCGCGTTCGTTTACCTTCTTCATTCTCATGCTGCGTCTCTCTGAGGCA
>JAODLL010033874.1:0-7500 GCA_026546735.1 Forbesichthys agassizii | reverse complement strand
TTTTTTGCATGCTGTGAAATTAAAGTAACAAGGAGGATTTGCATAACATTTTACGTCCGTGGCAATATTTGCACACAGGTTCATGCAAATGGCCCGACATCCTTGTCTCACGGGAAAAAAACAACAAGTGTGAACAAATAGTTGTGAAAAAGTCTTGTTTGTTTTACTCACTAGACATTTCTCTTGGCCAGACCTGCTGGTGCGACAGACGTCAAGCCTGAGGGTTTTCTGGCGCAGTGCGTTGTGGGAAATCTGCAGGCCAAACACCTCATTGACGTTCACGGTGTCTTGCGGCAGGAAACCGCATGTCCGGAATAGGCAGCGTTCGGCCTCTGAGCAAGGCAGTACGACCATGCGCAGGTATCTAGTGGAAGAACAGCCATTTTAAGAGGGCCGTTGTCTAAAACATGTATGATAGCAAAACAGGTATATTACAGTCTCCTCTCTCTCTCTCTCACACACACACACACACAAGCATGCATCTCAAATACACACAAGCAAGATTAACCCAACACACACACACGCCCATGTGCATAGAGACGCATGTTTGAACACTACTGCCCAACCATTATAAACTCAACAAGTGTCACAAACAAATACACACACACACACACACGTTTAGAGAGCTACTCATCAAGGCACACAAGCAGGGACTCCAAGTCACGTGTATTTACACACACACACGCAGACAGAGAACCCTACCAGCACATGAGCATTAGTTAAATAAACACCAGGTAAGCCCAATAGCCCAAGCCAAAGTACATTTGGTGACGTTCCTGACAGGTGAACTCATGCTCCACAGCGGGGAATGGGGCGGCTGCAGCGGTCCCTACACACATTTTCTGCTCGGCCGGCACGCACAGCGTGCTGCAGTTGTAGAGGTGCGTGGCAGCGATGGAGAAGCGTTGCTCTCGCGGCTCGTAGCGGAGGCCCAGGCACACCTGGGAGCAGCTGGGCGACGAATGCTCCTCATAGGACGGGGGAGGGAGCTCTGCAGAGACGCCCAGCCTGGACAACACACAGATAGAAAGTCAAACAAAGGGTCTTTTAACCCAAATGGGTGGGTTAGACATTGTTGTCTTTAAAATATTGCCAAAATCACACTGTTTATCCTATCCAAAATCTGTAAACACGGAGACGTCCGTCAAATGTTCAAATTAACGGCCATCCTTGAACTAACCAAGATGGCTGCTCGCATCCATCGGTAAACTTTGTTTACTGATGGATCAGTGATTTTTGTTTTTTGGATTTAAAGTGACCATAATTTATTAAACATGCGTACGACAGGAATCTGTGTGTACGATAATTTCCACTCAAAGGTCGGCATTTATCAACCTGGACCAATTTGGACGTGATCGGTGGCAACGATCAAATTTCACGTCAAGTCTCAACTCGCGTACGCAAGTTTTCAAGTCATCTTACTTGCGGTGCAGCATAGTGGAGGTGGTGGAGAATTATCTGTGAGTTGTTTTTAGACCATATAGTCTGCGACTGACAAATATATGATGGCAAAATATTTTATATATATAATATATATATTTCTTTAGACCTGTGTAGGAAGCCTATAGCCTGCATGCCAGAGAAACCAATATAATTTTGGCGTGTTCTGCATATATAGCGCAGGTTAGCAGCGTGTTATTATTTGATGATCTGACGCTGACAATCTGGTCGATTGCCAGACAGCAGTAGTCAATATACATGCTCAGCGCAGCCCCGGCCTCCACGCATATTGCTTCTAACATGTAGGCTAAAGTGTAATGTTAGTTTGGCAAAACTGAATCTTAAGTAGGCTACAGCGTTATTCGTGCAATAGACTTTACAGGTTCAAATTTGTTAAAGGGTAAGCACCATTTATCTCTGATTTAGGCCGAAGAAACATCATTACAATAAAGCAATAAATAAATAATAATAAATAAATATCTAAACATCTAATATTTATTAGGAAAATTACCTTTGAGTTGTTTTCAGACCAGACTTCTGACAGGCATTTAAGTATCCAATGCATTCACATATTCATTAAATATCAACCGTATCGGGCTGTTAAATATACCATAGGCTATAGATTATGGCAAAATAGTATATTTTGTAAAGTCAGTCTATATCAGCGGAGGGAACTGTAGCATAGAGCCATGCTCATGTGCATGACAGAGAAAGGTTCTTTGGCCAGCGGTTTTCTGCACGTATAGCGCATATTAACAGGGTGTTATTTGATCATCCAATGCAGACAATACCCACTCTATAGCTCTATAGATAGGCTATATAAATATAGGCTATGATAAATCGGCTATATGCTATAGTAGCCTAGTATATTAAGGCTACCATTAACCGGCCAGGACAAAGGTTGCGTTAGTCTAGCTGTTTGCATACCTCTTCTTCGAGTTGGTCAGAGAAGTCTCTTTTAAACGTATTACAACTGTCCATGTCGTAAACTCTAGGGGCGAGACCTCTAAATCCAGCATATGTAAGGGCGTGGTATTTAAATGACGCCTGTTTTCCACCGCCATATTTATCAACGTGTGATCATTCTTACCCTTGTTTGGCGAGATACGAGCGATCGTAAGATTAATTCTGCGTTCGGCTCTGCTGGTTTAAACGTAAAGATTGACAAATGAGGGCCAATGTGTCTTATCAAATTTGACAATGGTTAGCATGTATGCATCTATCATCCCTCCATCCATCCATCATACCTGCGTTCTGACGGCTCGTACACACCGCTGTCCCCGGCCACTGATTCGTCGGACACAGCTGAGGTCACACCCATCTTCTTAGGCCCCGCCCCCTGCAGCTCAGAAGCTGGGAGAACATATGAAGCGGAAGAAATGAAGGATGGAAAGAACAAGTGCAT
Source organism: Forbesichthys agassizii (assembly GCA_026546735.1). Lineage (NCBI taxonomy): Eukaryota > Metazoa > Chordata > Actinopteri > Percopsiformes > Amblyopsidae > Forbesichthys > Forbesichthys agassizii. The sequence continues at coordinate 4,655 of JAODLL010033874.1, read as the reverse complement.
TCGTGACATTATTCAATAATATTTAATATTATTTAATATAATTAAATAAATGTTATTTCATCAAATAAACTACATAACGGAAACACACAAACACCACATATTGGTCACTATTAGCAAAATAAAACACAATTTGTTAAATTTAGTCAAATGTGTCAAACAACTTTCTTTAGAAAAATATTATATTAAATATACTATATTAAAAAACATAAAGAGTGATTAGAGGAGGGACTAAAGCGTATCTAAAGCAAATGGGTGCTATATTCCTTAAATATTAATTATTAACAACAACTAGTTATAAAATATCAAGCGCTAACACTCCTGGTTGAGTAGGGCAGAAGGACTTTAACGGATACCAGACACCTTTTCAACCTTTCACCCCTTGTTGCTGTGGAAACGGGGCTCAGGTTCAGTTCATGCTGCTATTCAATCCAATCAACTACACATCTAGTCAATGAACGTTAACTGCAGCTAGGTCAGCGCAATTCACATCAGTCAGTTCAAGTCTACTTCAATATGAATACTGGCATGATGAATATTGAATATGCATGTGTACATACTGTATGTATTTGTGCCGATGCAAGCATCATCACACACACACACACACACACACATGGACATACAATGCGTGCACATCCACCACACTACAGGCATACACACTGAGTGTGTGTTGTGTGACAGACAGTGCAGTGCTGTATGCTTGTGTGTCCTGCTCTCTCTCTCTGGTCCTGTGTGACTCATGTTTTGTTATTTGAAAGCAGCACCATCACCTCACCTCTCCATCCTCTTGTGGTCAACAAGTCATATTTAAAAAACTATTCAGATTTTCTCTATTCTCTAATGATTCAAAATAACATCCATTATATATTATATATTCAACTAATCCCTCTGTTGGAGATCTGCTGTAGTTGTCTGTCAACAACAGACAGTTGGGGAAGAGGGGGGGACATCAAGACGATTAAAATGTGTCTATTACATGATTATTGCTTTACCCAGAATCCTTAGTGCCCTCCGTACTCTTTTGTTTTCACAATCGTTATACAACGCTGGTTTTACAGCCTCTGGCTATGTGAATGGAGTCACGTTTATGTGCTAAACTACTCGGATGGGACAAACAGGCACATACACACTTACAACATATGCCAACATACTGCATGTACAAGTAGGGACTGACGCTGTCCATTTGAGAAGCTATAACAAGAGTGAAGATGTGAGATAGGTTGGCCGTGTATTTGACATGCAAAATGGAAGCTCTGGAAGTGTAACTAAGCCCCACCCAGCTGTTGAGTGACAGCTGAGTCCTGACAGTGTTCAACGTTCTGAACTTACTGAATGACATGTTTCCTCAAAAACGTTCTTGAACTACTTTCAAAGACGTTTGCTGCGTTTAATGGGTGTGGCGGGTGTTGCTCAATTACATATAGACGCATATTTGGAACCTGTTAAGTAGCTTATTAGTGAGTACAATATAGTCACCATCACTATTTAGTGCAAATACCAAATGTCGCTCTAATTGCCATGTTATTTCACCTTAAGTGTCTCATTCTGGTACGAAATGCATGACAATAAAAATATGTTGACAACCATTGTGAACAGGTTTAGTTTGCTATGCACAGACAGAGGTGGTTCTACCATCGTCTTGTGCATCTGTACAGCTGAAACACATTCTACAGAAGTAAAACACAATGATTCCTTTGTTGTTGGAAGCCATGTGAATGTCGTTCAACCCACATGCCAACTCTCCGTTTTGTAGCTTGGCGTCAGTCCACTGCCGCTCCCGTTCATTGAACATAAAGTAGACGTTACCATTCTGAACCAGGGTCCCACCCGGGACGCGAACCCAGAATCCCATGGATTTCAGAGCCTTAGAGAGGGAGGTTAAGGCCCAAGGGCTCTGGCATCCATAACTAGAGCATTCACGGTAAATTCCATGACACCTGAAGTAGGAACCCTGCAGGTGTGTCTAGGTGAGCAGGTGGACATGTAGGTCCCCAGGACCAGGGTTGAGCACCCTGTGAAGACAGCCCCTACCTTTCATCCCCTGGTCCAGCATGGCCTCAGCCTCCATCTTGGCCTGCTCGGCGTCCCCCCCGGGGCTCTCCTGGGCATCCAGGCCCAGTTCCGCCAGCCTGCCCCTGAGCTCCAGGTCCAGGCCGGCTGGGGGCGGTGAGAAGGCGTCCCCAGACAGGAAGTGGGAGTCGCTGACCAGCGGGGAGCAGGGCGGCGACAGCGACGACAGAGAGGAGCGCGGCGACAGGGAGCTCATGGAGCGCGGCGTCTCCGGTTGAGCCCGCGCCGCATGGGCCGACCCCTGGGACGTTTCCCCTGCGACGCCTTCCGCTCCCACGCTTGCCGCCGCGGGCGGGTCGGAACCGGTCGCCGCGGTGACCACCTCGTGCTCGTGGATGGTGGTGATGGAGCTGGAGGGCCGGTAAGGCCCCCCGGGACCCCCCGTCTCCTGCAGGAGACCCTCCAGCTTGTTCTGGAAGTCCGGATCGGACAGCTCCGGCTGCTCCAGGTAGATGTCATTGAAGCTGAGCGAGGAGGTGGAGCCCAGGCTGGAGGTGGCCAGGGACCCCCGGCTGGAGCCCAGGGACCCCCGGCTGGAGCCCGACGAGCAGGACAGGGTGCTGGCTGACAGACTGGAGGGGTCAGGGGAAGAGGTCAGCGCTTATGGGTTGTGGCTTGTACAACTACTGAAGTGCACATCTAGTTGTGGCTAAGTGGCGGCCACTCTGGCCACAAGACGTAACTGCACTGTGCATATTTTGCATATTTTTTTCTGTACATGTTCTGCATTTGTTTATTTATTTATGCGTTACCCCCATTGTGGTTGCACAATTCACCTTGGGCATTGCTTTATTCACATTAGCGTGTCATAGCGCGTGTGTGCGTGTGTGTGCGTGTGCGTGTGTGTGCGTGCGTGCGTGTGGAGCACCTTTTGAGCTGCGTGTGCAGCGAGGTGGCCAGTCGTACCAGCTCCTCCAGCTCTCTGACCAGCTGGTTCCTCTTGCAGTGCAGCCGCAGCCTGAGAGCAGCAAACACAGTGTTAGCACCAGCGTTAGCTGCACCCGGAACACAAGTGAATACAGTCAAGTAGCCATAATGACATACTAGGGCTCAATCTGCCTCTTGAGCTACATGGGGAATGGAATTCCTAACCCTGGTAGCGTTAGCTCCAGTCTGTACACAGCAGTGCGGAACATTTGACCATAGTAACAAGGCATGTCAGCTGTAGATATCACCCCATTTCAAGCTAATATTATACCTTTTATAAACAACATCAATACCAACATAGCATATGTTCCCTTTTGTATTTACATAGTAAAGCCTTGTTGCAAACATAATACATAGTGGGTAAAACAGGGATGGTATAATAGGCACAGGGTACATCCTAGCACAATGCATGGCGAGCAGTGCAGAGCTTCCTTCCCTGTTAAAGACAGAGGTATTTTGTATTTGTGGACGTATTGTTTGAGTGGAATAGGCCTATTAAAGCCAAGATAATACGATCCGTGGTTTCAGTGGAAACAGGCCAATGCAGGGAAGTCTTTGCTCGCATTACAAACTGCTGCTGCACTTGTGTTTCACGAGGGTCTCCGAAGCCAGGGACTGTATGTGTGTGTGTATGTGTGTTTTACTATAGAATGTTTCTATGTTAAATATTTTACACTTACCTTTATAATATTACATATAAAAAAAATGTGTAGTAGCATATTAATTTTTTCCACAGCTGTGTGTATTTTTTCATATACATACTCACATTATATTACATTCCATATATTTAGTGTAGGTGTGCGTTATTAACCATTTACATAAGGGAATGTCCATTATTGTATTATGTATTATGGTCTTTTAATGGTAAATGTATGTTTATGAAACTATGTGTGTGTATAATATGGGCACTGTATCAGTGTGTGTGTGTGTGTATGTGTGTGTTCGCTGGAGGCTCGTCTGTGCCTGGGCTGCATGGGCCCACTGCGTATCGTGTTTCAAGATGAAAAGAAAAAAAAAGAGTCTAACCTGAACAACTGGACATCTGTTAGAGAGGATGAATGTGTGTGTGTGTGTGTGTGTATGTGTGTGCGTGCGTGTGTGTGTGTGTGTGTGTGTGTGTGTGGAAGGGACAAGCAGATCAGAGAACACTGAGATGGCCGTAAAAGGCAAAAGAGGAGACATGAATAACAGAGCAGAAAAATAAAGCAAGCGAGAGAGAGACATGCATAGTAGTGACAGAGACTTAATTGGTATTGTCACTGGGGAAACCTTGCACTGGTGGCTATTGTGTAGGTGCCCACTAAACCGATAAGAGCGGAGGTTGAGAGGAGCGTTTGTCGTACCTCTAAAAAGGTCAGGCAGGTCGTCGTGACGACAAGAGCAAGGCATAATGACTTTGCTAGAGACCCAGAGACACTTAGACGCAGTTTAGAAAGACCTTTCGCCAGCGATTACAACAGACAACACACAGAGAAACCTGATATGTCTGTTCACCGCCGATGTCTGTCACTGCACATTTATTTCTACAAAGCTCCTGAGCATTTTTAAAGCTCATAAAGAACATATTTTAGTGGAAAATGTAATAACAAAAAATAATGAAAATACATTTAAATTAATAGTTGCCTCAAAAATGCCTCACCACAATAGATTAAACTACAATA
>JAODLL010033863.1:0-22507 GCA_026546735.1 Forbesichthys agassizii | reverse complement strand
TAATTAATTTCTTTTTGATACTAATTAATAGCTGTCAGATTGGTTTGATGACAATAACCGCAGTTGTATACTCTCTCATATTTCTTAGTGATTATTGCACACAAGATTGTACTTGCAAAAAACAGTTTTATAACCTTTAATGAACAGATTTGTAGCATCATAGCTCTCTGTATTCTCTGAAAAGAAAAAGAAAAATTACAATGTGTGAGTGCTACAATACCCAAAAAACATTTTCTGGATAAATAAAATTATAAAACTAAAGTAAACTCAGAGCTTACATTCACCCACACGTGTATGCAGAGTCAAGTGTTTTCCACTACGCTTGGCCGGTAACACAGCAATTGACCTCTGTCTGACCTTGTGACAGGTCCCAGGGTCAGGATAGGGGGATGTGGAGCCACCACCTTACCATGCATGTGAAAATAGTTGTATTAGCTGTATTATCCATGCTTAAATACAGTAGAAACTCCTATAATGGCAGGACCATGTTTAAGGCAATTCTACACGCAAGAATGGGAGGTGAGGTGGTGGGGACACATTTTCGGGAACAGTAAAGTGACCTCACGCACAAGTCATCTGTCATAGCAGCCTTGTTAATGTGTGTGTGAACCACAGCTTGTTACAAAGCATGTCATCAGTGAAAAACAACACCGGACCACCAGGCTGTTGTGCTGTGGTTGTCATTCACTCCACTTTGGGCCGATGTTCCTGACGTGGCTGCAATGCATATCTACGGGGACGGATCTGTTGTCAACAAAGGAGTCATGTCTCTGTAGAGAGGTAGACATGAGCCCACCGTTAAAGTAGACGTTTGTACCATACGTTCCTTATTAAAAGATATTTCCCTGTTCATCTGCCAAAACAGGAAGAAATTATTTTGTTCTGTGTATTCTGTGCTCACAACGTGGACAATGACGCCACACACAATAAGCACCGTTCTGGAGGTAGTAAGGGATATATGGAAATGCAAGCTAAACTAAGTAAACTCAGCAGTGACAAGCAGTGCAAGCGTATCTACTTACACTGCTAGTCAAATGTCAGGCTTAAATGTTGCAAACGGACTTCCTGATATGTAAAAGCGTCGCTGTCCATTCGATGTTTGCGGTTTACAAATGAAGAACCCCCAATGTAGGGAAATGATGCCAGGCTAACCATGCACAGAACTGGCACAGGTGTCAATTTATGGTTAACACAGGGGTCAGTCCAGTAGATGTGCAATTACAATAACTCATGTTATGTTTGAAGGCTTCAATCTTCAATGTATGGCGTAACATCTTACATTTGTCCATAATAACCCTAGCATACAGTACACATATAAATTAATCTCACTAATGGTGGTGACAAATACAGCCTATATTTAATTACTAATACAATAATAACGCAGCAAAGGCCCAAAGTAATTATTAGAAATACTGGCTGCATAATATTCATTATTCATATACACTGTAGTCCAGGGCGTTCATGTTTTACTGGAAGGTATTAATTCGATTCACACACCGAGCCAGTGTTTGATGTTCTATACACCTAATCTCTATCCAGAAGTTTTTGTTGTAAAATAAATAAAATGTATTTATATATATATATATAGCGTGGGGGGGGGGGGCGGGGGGGTTAGCCAGTTCCCCACGAGGTAAATATCACAATAGCAGCTTACAAAAACATAACGTGAGTCAACCCGAGCCTTCATTTTTAATGGCAGCAGCATGGGCATGCACTGCTTGCTGTGCGGCGCTTTGGGACCATGATGCAACACTGTCAGTGTCACCATGGTGATTACACTGATCAGGTGACATCTGGGTGGATTCCTTTGCTAAATCCTTCCTGTAATGTTAGTGCTATGTACCATTATTATTTATTTATCGTGTATGATGAGAAGGGCATAGATTGGAATAGAACATGATTTGGGGTACAATAATTTAAAATGTCAGACTTCCTTGATTACCTGTAGTAATGTTGATCAATAGATAAACCGTTTACAGTAATCTATCCTTCACTGTATTAATGATCACTATGCTCCTTTATTTCTTGCTAGACATTTGCTCTGTGGCAAGAGATAGTTCCAACAACCATTTTACTTCTTAAGTAAAGTCAAAATGCCACAGTAGGCTCCCAAGGAATTATGTTTAAGTTGTTTAAGAAATACAGAGTTAAGGACGAGAAGAAGGCTTCAAGTGAAAAATAGATGAGAAATTAGAAATGGCAATCAGGGATAACAAAAACAGCATACAGAATGATCTCTTCAATGATGGAAATCGCATGTAGACACACACTTCCAGGTTTGACAGGGACACACACCAAAGCCTAGCTCCACCTCAATATCCCAGTGCCAGATTGCCAAGAGGCAGAAGAGCAAATATTGAAGGTTTACTAAAGCCAACACTGAGTACAACTAAAAATAAAATAAGATCTTTACCGAGTAGAGACCTATCATACATCCTACCTACATCAACATATTTTATGACATCTTGATGGATTCTCACAGTTGCCTAGATGGTCTGCTCCACCACTTTCACAAACCCGCTGGAATTATATCAATCCACCTATGACGTAAGCACGCCTGAATTTTAGAATGGGAGATGACACTTTGGATTGGTTTATCGAATATTAAGCCCACAACACACCAATGAATAATGAAGAGAATAAGTCCAACCCTTATGAACCTTGTACCTGGCGCACTGCGCACACGCTCTGCCGTCAAAATAGCAAAAAGTGGATTTGGACATGCCCTAAATGCAGTGTGCGCCTTTCGTTTCAAGGCCCATTTATGCTTCTGCGTCAAACTTACGTATTGGCTACGGCATATTGGCTAGGTTCAACATATTATGCTTCTGCGTCAGCCGAACTGACCTGTGCGCGTTGACTTGCGATTGACGCGAAGCGGCAAAATACGGAAGTGCCATGTTTTTAATGCGCCTGAATTGAAACACAAATTGAGTGTTAACGTTTTGAAATAAGCATAAAAATATTTATTTCAAGCAAATCTCTAAGTTAGTTTTGTGCCGACAAAAATAGTATTATAAAAGACCGATTTTCGCTGCATTAACAACAAAGAAATGCCATAGGGAAACCCACGTCTTGACGCAGAAGCATAAATGGGCCTTCGTGCGCTTAGATCGTTATAATAGGGCCCCTCACCTCTACTATGTCGGAGTTGGTTCGGCTCTCGTGTGGCTCGTTGTACTCTGTGTATTTCAGGAGCACCTTGTCCATGTCGGTACTGGCGTACTGGAACAGCTTGTTGGACCCATTGAATATGATGAGAGCGATCTCACAGTCACACAGCACGCTCAGCTCGTATGCCTTCTTCATCAGTCCAAATTTTCTCTTGGTGAATGTCACCTGGGAGCAGAGAAAGACAGGCAGACTCTTGTTTACACTGCCTTCACAGGCATCTGGTGCAAGTGCATTGTTTATATGAGACGTGCCAGAGACTTACAGTGGGTACAATTACAAAGATTATAGAGTACGTACATGTTGCTCAAGCAGGCTTACAGTTAGGCTTGGCAAATGGGGAACAATCCCCAATGCCTTTCGACAGAGTTGGTCACCCATCATACAGTAGCATTATTTAGTGTGCCATTTAAAGTCCAATTTAAGATGACACACAGAAATGCAAACAGTAGAATCAGTAGTATAGAGAGAGACAGACACAGAGAGAGCGAGGTCTCTCTGAGTCTGTCTTTTATTGCATGGTATTCTGATTAGCCTACAACATGTTAAACGGTTACTTAAGGTACACAATTAGAGAGCAAGAGAGATGGAAAAGAGGAGAGGCTGGACAGCAGAGATGCAGACATATTGATCTAAATGGAATATGATCCCAGAAACAGAAGGGCAGAGACACAGAGAGAGAGGGAGGATTTGATAAATCGCTCCATATTTTATACAGTGGTTCCTTGACCTGAGAAAGCCTGTTCTCTGCCTGTACCACTTTAGTAAATCAATCCAATAGCAACCCTGGCTGCATGTGAAACAGACCTGGACAAAGTCGTGTTCAGACAATGTTCAGCAGGTTTTTACAGAGAAATAAGGGTTCAAAGTGATATCACTTTAAGACATCCCGTTCCACTGACTCGCTGTGCTCCAACAAATAATATCTCCAGCCAATATGGCAGACAGACAAGTCTAGAATTCCTGCGTTCCCTTAACCAATAACATCCAACTCCACCACACAATATTGTCTTATACTGCAAAAAATATCAAAACAATTCTACGGTTATCCTGTACTGTAACTAGATTTGACATACTAGAATAATAAGAAAGACATGTTCCACATGCAATATAATGGAAAAGGTGTTCACTATTGATAATTGCTGCAGTGTGGGATTGTTGGAGACGAAACTACAGACTGCAGTGTTACCGTGGTTTTCACACAGCGTGGTCATTGGGTCAGGGTTATCACACCACCTGTGCCAACCTCAGTGACCTCTGACCCCACCCAGCTTGAGTCAGCTTCAGCAGCAAGGTGTGAATTAGCAGAATATGCGTCATTCTTCCATCTGAGTCTGATCTTGCGTAAGAAATTACTTGACACATTCAGTCAAGTACAACTAACTGACCAGCGCATCTCTCATATATTTGGTGAGGGACTTTGAATATTGTACTCAAGTGTTTTCCTTATTGGAACTGGATTCATCCAGTATAGATTTTTAATCTTGAACAATATGAATATAAAGCTTAAAAAAAAAAAAAAAAACATTTGTTTGATACTTTTGGCAAGTAAAGCTTTTATTTGCTACTTGGAAGAGTGTGTGTTGGTGTTTACCATCATTACCAACACACTTGCTGTTTATTGATTAACATAGATTTCCTCTGAAGTGGAAAGATTGCAGGCCCCTAATGACAGTAAACTCACTCACTCATTAACACATCCCCAGCCTCCTACAAACATCTCCTCTCCAAGCTTCACTCCCCCACTAACACACAAATCAACACGTGAGTTGCTCCGTTGGGCTTGCTACTGGAGATATGAGTGTTATCACGTATGACAACAAAATCATTGTTGGGAATCATTCTGATTAATACTGTACAGTGACATCATATTCACATGATGGAAAACAACACTCATGTTCAGTTTATAGACTACCCAATGTTAAAACCAAGTCTACCTACAGTACAGTAATGCACTGTACTGTTATGTCATCTCTTAACTAACCTGCAATGCCATGCTACTTGTACATCAAGTCAACCTTCAGGTCCTAAGATAGTGCAGCACGGACAGCTGAGACAGCCCAGCAACAAAAATAACCTCCAGATATATTTACTTTACAGCCAGTGTTGCCATTTCCAGCAGCTGTGCCTCCTCTCCAGACAGGCTAGCATCTGTTGTGCTGTTGGGGGTGAGATATAGATACTGTATACACACACACACACACACACACACACATATATATATATGAGACATACGAGGAAGGATTCCAGTGGGCAGTGTGGCTTGGCTGAGAGATGGAGGGGCCGTGAGAGAACGCCACTGTGTGTCCCTTCCCCTGACCCGCCCTGCTAATGACAGGGTGCCATCTGGCCCCAGCTAACCCCAAATTACTGCCCTGGCCACTAGCTGTGACCACAGTGCTCTGGCATGTGCAAACACAGATGAAATGTAAGGGTACCCTAGCATGTTCCTTGAGGTACCTCTTCAAAATGTTCCCCCTATCTTTCAAGTGTTTGCCGGTCGGGATGTTTTGAAGAAGTGCATGCAGTTGTATGAGTGCGGGACCCCCTTCAGATTCCTTGGGCTCTGCCCTCTGCATACACCAATTGGCGCCAGAAGGCTCAGAGGCCCAGAAGCCCAGAGACAAGACAGCTAGTATTCCTGCCTTCAGCACCCTCAACCAACCACACCCTGGTCTCACCACACCAGACCAGCCAGGCTAAGGAAGAGTCAATACACATGGAGACACTCAACAGCCGTGACTGGGTACACACGTATGCCATGTCAGCCCTTTCTCTACAAGAGGCCTTTAATGGAGGAGGATTTTCAGCGCGTAGCTCAAATGTAGAGCAATATGCTATCGCTGCCATGGTTACAGGTTCCATTCTCTGTGTAGGTATAACTTGTTAAAATGTTTTTATTTAGTTAAGAGATTTCACAGCTCTAATTTGATTTAATATCATGTGTGAACCATAGCTTAACAAGGCTGATGATCTGAAGCAAATAAAGCATCTGATGGTACACTCACCATCGCTCACTCACTTTTCATTCTGTATTTAAATACTTTATCAAGACCAATATGTAATATTCTACTGTAGCCTGTATTAGAAGTGTAACCGAAGAAAAGAGGATCTCTGACCTGTCGGTTTCTCTCGTCCAGAATCCTGGTGATTTGTATCTTCTTCCTCCCCATGGTCAACTCAACCTGTGTAGTGTGTATGGTAAAGCTTTAAGAACAATCCAGATCCTCCAGCACTGTCAGGAAAGCTCTGGTCTCAGGCAAGATCTTGATTTGGTATCTCCAATTTGATAGTCCAGCATTAGCCCCACATGACCTAGAGAGAGAGAGAGAGAGAGAAAGAGACTTGTTCAGGCAGTCACTACAGCTAGAGCACAGACACACAAATACTTTGATGGAAACTGCTGGCAGAGTAACACACAATTGTCTAAGAGAGAGACTAGTACTGTACATGAGAAGATGCTTCAATCATCTTCAAAGACTTCCTCAACTCACCGTTCTAGCTCTGAAACAATCGTAAAATGTTTGTTTATTCTTCCACCCCAATTGCTCCCATCTTACACTCTTCCCTCATTTTTTTCCTTATTCCTCTCCTCCCCTCTCCTTAAAGATACAGTTTGCAACCAATATTGCTCAGACAGACAGACATATATAGTTTGATTATCTTCTAGCAGTAAAGGAGCTAGAAAAGAGATATAGAAGCCCCCGTAGCCATGTGACCCATGTAACACTGGGATGCTAGCCTACACAGAAAGCCTGTCCCTCTTTATTGCAATGCCTGCATCATAATTCAATGCTTTGTACATTCACAGTAGCCTCGCAGGACCATCCTGATCTCGCGAGCTTCAGCTCGTCTTTTCCACATAAAGAATCAGTCTGGAGAGCTTGACATCCTTGCAACTGAGTCAGAGTAAAAATTGATATTACCCACCAGCATCGTGATTTAGGTGCAATGACAGTGGAAGCTACTTGAAAACAACAATGACAGACAGACGATTCATCCAATCAACTGCCAAGTGGCTAAGTGCCTGGCCTGCGCTTTTCAAATGGTTTTGATGGACGGCTCCCAAGATGGACTTGTGACTAACAATCCATCTGGCATGTCAGGTTACATTCACAGCAAATAATCAATCATCAATGCAAATATGGTATACTGTATACAATGCATGTAAAATACATGTTGGGACACAACAGCCTAACAAAGCTTTTATTGGAGTGTTTCTATTTTCATATGCAAATTAGGCTCAAACGCCAGCGTGCTCACCACCTGAGGAGGCAGCCAACCTGGGTTCAGCACACTAGAGATACCAATAAGCAATATGAACGTGTGTTTAACCCAAACTGTAGCATTGCTAGCTCAATACTAAGTCCTCTCAGATGTTCACCATTAATTAACCCCTTGTTTGCAAACACATTTACTACTATCCTCTTCCACTTGTTTGTTGTTACATAATTACATTACTGTATTGCAAAACATAAAAGTATCTTAAAATTAACAATACAACAACATAAACGTGCAAACCAGTGTGTGTCCGACCACTGCAACCAGCCTACTATTACACAAATTATAGACTTGCATGGGGTGGCTTTGAGCCCTTTCCCAGGGTTTCATTTTCCATAAATGAAGAGTGATTGAGGTTACATTTGGCCGCTGTTAATTTACAGTGTTAAAAGTGGGTTTGTGAATCTCTTCAAGCCTAAATGGGATTAAAGGCATAAAATATAATCTTGACAAGACTTGACCAACCAATCACAGATTTTCATTAGAGCAAATCTATCTTCAAAATTGCCACTTTATCCATCTGCCGCCAAAATACAGTGTTGTATGCAGGGAGGAGCCAACAAAAGTCTCCAGTTGTCAGCTGTGAGCAGGCACGACTGGGGCATTAGCTGGAATTAAACACATCAGCACACTGAGGCCGTCAGACAGCTATTGAGGTTCTCCCTGACACCTCATAATGAATGCCATTTCCCTCCACCAGCACAGGGCTGGTTAACACCAGCAGATGACATGCTAATCTCTCTCTCACACACATGTATATCTGTGAAAACTAAGACATGTTTTTGTGTTAAGACGATACGTGTGAAAGCATGTCTTAGTTTCACTGGTGCGTTTTTGTGTGTGTGTGTGCGCGTGGACACAGCTGGTTTACTACAGCAGCAGCTTCATTAAAATACCAATGATGTTAAATCAATCTTGCTTTTTTTTAAATTTTTCATTATTTACCAAGTTGACTTTAACAAGAAAGCAAAAATGAAATCCTAGATTGCGTGTTGCATTTCAAACCCTTAAACTTAACGCTGCTGTCGTGAATGCAAGTTTAGCCGTATTTTTCTATGATCCTGCCTGGATTAAAAACAGTCAAAATGCAATAAATGTTATTGTATATTGAAAACCCAATATCATCAAATGAACAGGCCACATAAATCTACAGAACAGCTAGCTGCCCATGACAATGACAAATAATACACACACGCCTGTATTGGTAAACAACAGGACAATAAATGGTAAATGGACTGCACTTACATAGCGCTGTTATCCAAAGCGCTCTACATTATTTGCCACACATTAACCCATTCATACATCTATGGCGATGTCAGCCATGCAAGGAGACACCTGACCACCGGAAGCAGTTAGGGTTAGGTGTCGGCACCTGGACACTCTCCCTTCATACCACATGGCCTCTTCACATGCAAATGAGTGGAGGTCTGTAGTTCAGCTGAGACACCCCCCAGGGAGTGCACATCCACTTGGTCCATCCCTCTGAATATTTGCCTCACGAGTCTCAACACAGTTTTCAACCTCGCTGAGCATCGGAGCGTTGCACTGGTAGACTCTTTCACAGCTAGTAAAAACCTGACAGCAAGCTGCAGATTTAATTACTGGACGGCTGTGATGTCATTTCATTATTGTTGTACTGTTGGTTTTATGACAGTACCACTGGGATCAGATTTTCCTCTCTCAACACAGAGACACTGATGTCATGCACGCACTCCAGACTGAAATGCAAGCTGCCCTGTAAAACGCACACACACACACCGTAGACACACTTCATGGTCAATTTTCTCCTCATAAAAAGTGCCGTTTGTGATTCGTGACTGTGACTGCAATGTTCTCCTATTTGCCACTGGGTTTCCCTGCCAACCTTGCTGTGAGATGTGAAGTTGCAGCACAGTGGCAGGGACTGGTATGGATGCAGAGAGCAATGGTGATGAAACATCTTAATGGTGAGCAGTAACAGCTATACTAATTAATAATGAAGCAGTGAGAAGTTACAGGACTGAGAATGAGCACTGTTCTGAATGCTTCCTCACTAGGTTATGTTACTGGTGCAGTGAATGAGTGCTGCATACGAGCATAACCATTAGAACCCCCTTTAAGTCCCCTAGGTGTCCCCATTATCCCCCACTTACAGTACAATCATTTAAGTTTTATGCAAATGATACAAACCGCTTAAAAGTCTAGAGTTGGCTATCCTGGAGAAAGCTTGTTGTTAATTTACCACTAGAGAAAGATTTAACTTTATTTTTACTCTTGCTCTTTACATATTCTCTTAAGATAGTTCGCACTATCACTGAACACTTAATGGACACTTCTGGATAATGTTGGCCAATGTGCCTTTCCATACATCCACATAATGTGTTTATAAGCACATTAGGATGTATGTTTTCATAAAATTAGGAAACCCAAAACTTTAAACTAAAAAAGCATCAATAATGGACTCAGAACTGCTCTGGACTACATCTCTGCAAATCAACATGGAGTTTAATTAAGCTAAACCACACTGCTACAGTTTAAGTTGGCACGGCAGAGAAAAAACAATTTACTGGGAGCAACAAAGGCAGTTTTATATAACTGCAGGGAAGAATATTGAAAATACAATATTTGGCAATCATTTTATTTGATTTCAGTATTTGAGTGAAATAACTGAGCTTTGTATATTTTGCATCAAACGATCAAACATGTGGCCCGGTGGACAGAGGGGAGACTAGTTCTAGCTAAGCTGAGAAGGACCATCCTAGAATTGATTATAGGAGAGGAGAATGAAGAATGTGCTTATCTATGAGCAGTCTGCTGAATAGTAAACCTGGTTATGTGAAATATGATGACCAGTTTTATAGCCATACAAGCAACCAGTACCATAGGTGCATTGCAAGAGACACCTAACCCTACCTGCACATAAAAACTGTAAAGTGTCACAGTTACACAACTTACTTATTTATAAATTATACTCAAGAATTTGAATTTGTTCAAAACAAAGTGTTTTAAATTGAAAGAACTTGTCTCTCTTTGTATTTTGAAATCATTGATGAGGGACTTTGAGGCTGATTCCACTTTGCAGTTTCTAAGTTAGTTGTGTTAATTGTTGTTACATATTTGTTATTTTATAAGTTACCTGTATTTTATGTATTGCATTGTGCAATTGTATATGTTTTGCTGCTGTCCATCTTGGCCAGGACCCTATTGAAAAGGTGATTCTAATTTCCTTGTGCCTTCCTGGCTAAATAAAAGGTTTTATAAACAAAGAAAATGGCGTTCAATCATATCCGTTAAAAAATAAATGAAAGTGCCATTGCAAGAAAATGTACAGTACATTTTAGCATAATCCCAGTAAATTGTTTGCATTCATGTGATGCATTAGCCTAATACTGACCCTTATTTCAATAAAAAGAGATTAAAAATATATTCAAAAATAATGTATAGTTTTATGGATATGAGGATAGAGGACAAATCATATGTAATGCTGTGTACGGTCTACTGCATGAATTAAATTAGCATTTTCCATACTAGCATTAAAGATTTAACACTGCTTTAAATTTGTACTAATCAAACTGTCCCCTAGACATCATCACATATGCTTTGAGGGGAGGGGCATGAAATTATATAATTTATTCTACAATTTACAGTAAACACAGTACATGGATACATTCTGCACTGCTTGTTGATGAATGCAGTATTGCTGATATTATTAACATAAACTATGTTGATTTAATTGGAGACTCCTGGCCTACGAGTAAGACGTCTTACTCCTACTACTATACTGTCTGTAATTTTACTAACTGCAAGACACTTTTCAAAAAGCGTGAAAGAACACATCTTTAAATGCACCTGTTAAGATATAGGCTTTGTTTTTTTAATAGTAGCTACAGCTGAGGTTGTCAGACAGTTTCAGTGGTTTCAGAGAGAGGTCTAAGAAGCGCTCAGGAAGACAGAACATTCTGTGGCTCAGGACAGCATATGAAACTGCTTCAGACGAATCAAGGATGGGATTAGATGCAGGACAGAGGGGAAAGATGATCCTATGCTGTAGTTCAGGCAACATTCTCCAGAGATGAGAACGGCCTATATAGGTTTACACTCAGCCACTACCAGAGTGGAATGACATCGCTAATGGACAGCATTCCTAAATAAATCAACAAATGTGATGACCTTAGTATGATATGCAAACAAACCATATACATAATATAAATTATTTATAATGTGTTTATTATAGACCATACTGAATATAAAATTCAGTCAGGGCTACACACAGTATAAAAACACTGTATGGCTCTGAACCTCTCACTTGAAGACTATCTGGAAGTGATTTCAACCATCCAGGACTTGTGTGTGAGTCTTAATGTACCGCTGAGCCAAAGTCATTTCTGTTCTAAACTGCCACTAAACTTGATGTATGACACTGAAACCCAAATTAGTTAGTTAGATACAGTGCTAGTTACAGTTATTAGTTACAGTCAGCCTCGCTGAGAGTAAGAGAACTTCTGGTGAAGCAGAACAGAGAGACATGGTGGACAAACTCTGAATGGATAACTGAGTTTTCTGAAATTACTTTAAACATCCAGTATCGTTCATGGCTGGAGTGGAGAGCCTGAAGAATAGATTCAGACTGTCAGTTAGATCCTGAACAATGTAAAGGTTCTAGTACTCGTGACGATCAAAGAAGAAACATTATTACCACAGGTCTCTACTTACACGGTATGTACATTTTAGATAAACAACGTGACAAACAAAATTCACAACAACATCCTATCCTTTGCAATGCATTTCCAATGTGTAGGGTGGAACTTTTGAGGGAGCACCCTGTAATATTGAAGGGAGAGGTGTTTTTGTTTTGATTAAGTTAAAATATCAACATGCTTTCTCCAGGTTAGCCAACTCTTCCTTAAAAACATTTTAAAGGTTTGTATCATTTGGATAAAGCTTATATGATTGTACTGTCTGACTAAGTTCAAAGTTAGCAAGCATTCTCAAGAATGACCCTGCCTTATCGTCAAGAGGTAGTAATCTAGCCTGGCTCCACCCGATTATTCATTTCCATTGTGGTTATAGACTGGTCCTGCTGGTGAACCAATCAGTGACCAGTAGGGGTGGGTAAGTGCAATGACGTTCAATTCATCTGTTTGTTTCAAAATGGTGGTAGAGCTAGAGGAAGAGATACAAACCGCTAAACAAACACAGATTGGTTAAAGGCTGCTACAGTAGTTTAAAAATGACCTACAACTACGCACGTAGATCTGTGTAGCAACAACTGCAAACATTTCCTGATTGTTTGTGGCCAGACCCTAATACTGTATATTCACAAAGTGATTTTCGGGTACAAGTTACTGGCTTGTCCTAGGCTAGCCATTTACAGTGAGAATGAATTGGGTAGCATGGTCCTAATTGGTGAACAGGGTGATCACAGTTCATTATTTCCCAGCTGGCTACAGTATAGAGAATTCCACTGCTCAAGAGAGCACCTGTCTTTATGGACTATAAATACACAAAAGCCATAACAGGCCATCTGTGATATAGATTATCATGTAGAATTGTGACACAATGCTTACACATTATAAAATAGCAATACAAAAATATCATGCATCGAATCTTAATGAGATCCTTCATCTTGTATCCAAATCAGTTTCACTCGTGTAAAGAAATAACTATTTTAAAATTACATTGTAGTTTAACCTGTCCTTAAAATCCTGTAATATGCCTGCAAATTGCTGTCAGATGAAGATCAAGTTTAAAATTCACACATCCCTCTAACATGAGGCGCAACAATGAGCTAACAACAAGCCTTCCTATGAACCAGTGTTACCTACAATATGATTACTTAGACATCAGCCCGGCTAATCAAAGTGAGCAATCAGGAGCGATGTGTTAAGGCTAAATCAGGCCATGCAATATAGGAAACAACTGAGTCTGTGATTGACGCGTGCACATGAGCACACACGCAGGCAGACACGGACACACATGCACACACAGAGCAGTCTCTATTTCTTGGGCCTGCGGTGCTAAAAGGGAAGCCTTGCTTTAAAAGTGTTGCTATTTCTATTTACCACAAGGCCCTGAATATTCTAGAATTAGTCAAACTAGCAGGGAAAGCCTTCAGGAACACATTTTAAGTCTGTATCCTAATGGGAGGACGCTCACACGGTGGCTTATGGCAGAGTGTTTGGCACGGAACTCAAAGGGCTAATTATTATGAGGTGTCCTTCCAAACTACCTTTGAGAAGTTACACCTGCCTCCTGCTCACTGCACCGCATTGCAAAACATGTCTGTAAAAAGCTTTAATTTGGTAAATATCTGATTGTGATCTCTGGATTTGTTTAAGATGTTCACATTTGTTATTGAAAACTTCTGACACTATCTTAAGTACAATATTCTCACATGAAAGGAGTGTTTCTGTGGTGGTTTTAATAAGAAGAAAAAAACATACTAGATGTATGGATACTGAAGGTTTGTGCTTGGCTCTGTGAGTTATCACACCATACCACATTTCACACAGTAGGCTCTACGCTCAGTAGGCTGAACTTCATCCTCCTGTGATGTCTTTGTCAAGCAACAGTGAAAAACACAATAGTATGTATAGATTCCAGCTAGCGTGAATAGCCTACAGTCAAAGATGAAAACAATCAATCAATCAAACTAAAGTATGATATTAAAGGAAAATTATTTATGTTTTCCTATAGGATACAACAAATGTGGCTGATTTACCCATTTTAGGCCTACTCATTGATTTAATGGAACAGCGATAAACTGTTTAAAACAATGGGGAACAGTATGCAAAAAGTCAAATTCAGATAATCCAACATGGCCAGCCTTGCCAAAAATCACCAAAGTTTTCATTACACTACTGAGTTTGCATCTGGAATTAAGCTTGTGGTGGATATCAGCATTAAGAAAACATTGTTCTGGTTTGAAACGCCATTTCTTCCTACTGCACGACCTCACAGCTCATAACCTTCTCAAACGCTTACAGTCACGCCTCACACATCAGGGAGCTGGGACAGATACTATATGTGGACACTATAATGCAATGAAGGAAGGAGTGGAACAATAGGCTTAATAAAAGAAAAAAATATATCAATAAATGAATAACGTTTATTACAGAGCAAACAGACCATCTATCTGGATCTGGATCCAGTGACTGATGTATAAGTGGAGAAGAGAGAGATGCTTCCACGACTGCGGAAGGTCTCTGCAGTTTGGCGTAGAGACAGCACAACCTGATTACCTGTCTGTTGAAGCCTGCAACGGGGCCAAGCAGCAGATGCGATCTGTCTGCCCACTGACAGGCAGCATAATTGAAGTTGATGCTACAAGCCGCTGACCCCGCTAATGAAATATGAAAACAAAGCAGCAGGCAGCCGGCACAGGAGGTTCAAACAGGCAGGGAATCCAAGAGAGGAAAACACATTTAAACCACAGCTGTGGCTGTGTTCACTCGGACTTTCTGCTTCTCCAGCCCCATCAATATTCTACTAGATGTTTAGTATAACATCCAAATACAGCCTATACAAGCATATTACTAACCCAACTTGCTACCTACCATTAGAGTAGGTAGCTGCATGAAAACTATAATAAAAATTTAAAAAATCATCATTAGTCTACTCAAAGTAAATAAAAACTCACATTCACTTTACCAAATACATTTTAATATAGAGCCTTCACAAGTATACAGTAGGCTAATTATCATGTAGCCTATGCCCATATGGCTTAGTAGCCTACTGTGTAGCCTAAGCATACAGGGCAGGCTATATGTTTCAATAGCTTAATGTACAGCTGGCTATGATATTGCATGCTCCATAGGACATTGTTGTTGGGGTTTTTCCTATATATTTGGCTGTATTATATTCGTATGCATAAGAATGCCTATTAACTTAGGCTGCCTAAGTGTTAATCACCATTAGTTGTGATGCTATAAAGGCCTACACTAGACTACTTAGGTAACTTGCTGTCAAACATAGGCTACAGCAACGCCGTTACCACTGTCTAAACTAGATACACAACTAATTTAGGCCTGGCCTATTAATTCATAAATGTGCCTATAAACTCAGAAAAAGATTAAACCCCTTACAGAGTTACAGTAAGGTGCTAGTAAATACAACAACATTGGGACATTAGACGGATTGCTTTCTCCACATTGTCTCTCCCCTTTAGCCTACCCTACTGTATCTCTTTTCCTCCTCCGTGTTTGCTTGTCTGACTAAAGAAGCGGCAGATTTGTTTCGAGAACTTACCCCGGACCCTCCCTGTCCTCCAGGCTGTTAGACGCTTTTCCAATCGGAGTGTCTCCGCAACACACTAGGTTGTAGCCTACAGTCGTTTGTATCGGTCCGCTATTTTTAGGAAACAACTGACAAACTCAGAACAGCAACGCACTCATG
This sequence comes from Forbesichthys agassizii, assembly GCA_026546735.1. Lineage (NCBI taxonomy): Eukaryota > Metazoa > Chordata > Actinopteri > Percopsiformes > Amblyopsidae > Forbesichthys > Forbesichthys agassizii. The sequence continues at coordinate 6,682 of JAODLL010033863.1, read as the reverse complement.
TCATCGTTTAGCTCCGCCCTCCTCCCTGTGGAGGAGCGTTTGTGTGCGTGCGTGTTTTCGTGTTTGTGTTGTGTGTGTTGATAGTGATAAACACTGACCTTACACATTAAAGATGTAAGGTTAGCTTGGGTGGGTTTTTTTGTTTTATTTGGATGTTTTTGGTGCGGAAAAAGAATAGTGATTTTCCAAAATATGCTATATGGTAAACAAGGGCATGGTTTAATTTTGAGACTGTGGATCACAAAAAGAATAGCTATTTTTTTGGGACAGGAACATATGTGCTACCCTATTAAAATAATATAAATAAGAGACAAATTATTAAATTCAATAATGTTTAGAATTAGATTTAATATTTTATATGTATTAAATAAACAATGTATTAAAAACAAATGATTACATAATGCAGGTTCATGCAGCAGTACAATGATTAGGCCTATATATTAGGCCTAATTCTGCTTAGCACAGAACAATGTATTGTGGGCCCAAAATGTTTAGCCTAGCAGGGCCCACCAGAGGGACACCGTTTTTAATAAACGCCCTCTGATCCACCCGTAAGCACACCCCTGCACTGACAAAATGTTAATTTATTGTTGTGATAATTTATGAATTGTTAACATCATTATTAATTATGTAGGCTGTACAGCCCTTTGATACTGCAATGTGATTAAGGACTATATGACTTGACATGAATGTTACCAAGCTACGCATGTATATACTGTACACCAGTATCAGTGGCCATCCAAATAATATAGCATAATAAATGAATAGTTAATACAAGCCATCTTAACGTCTGTAATACTTTGCTTCTTTCATGTTATATACACTCATCAGCCAAAGGGGGATGAGGGCTTGACCAGACCATTGCGACTGTGATGTTATTAATATAAATGAACTTGATGTTACTTGGCTTGGTTACTTTACATCTTTACCTCTGTATTACCTTTTGTCATGATATATGTTATATACTGTAAATGCAGGCCATATCATTTAAAGAGAGGTTTGGGGTCCCCTGCTGGAGCTGCTGCCCCCACAACCCGACTACGGATAAGAGGATGAAGATGGATGGCATACCATTTACCATGATGTTCTATGAGTCACAGTGAGTGTCTAGTTCAGACCATCAGGTGAACTAGAGAACATGTTGCAGTCATGCCTTTATTAATTATTAGGATTAACTTCACTGCACAGCTACCTGCTGGCCACCATTACATACATACAGTATTTGTTGATATCCTGCACAAGTGACACATCAATCCAGTGACAACAGTGATGAGGAGGTAAAATGGACACTCCTGATTTGTGTCTTGTGATCAAGCCTGGTACAAAACATTGTTGATTTGGTCTAAAAAGGTGCATAGGCTCACATCACCACCAATTGTGGCAAGCGGTATGCAAGCCTATACTTTCAGGGGTCAAAGGTCACAGTGCAGTGCCCTGACATAATATAAAATCTATTGAGGCATTTCAGCCTTCTATATACTATTGTCAGATCACCATCACCAAATCAGACAAACAGGGAAGACTGCTTTATTCTGATAAAATATTTGTCTTGAATACCACCTTGCTGTCTCTATTAAATCTGCAAAAGCATATACAGTACATCTGTCCCTCTTTACCTTACTTAACATGACTCCTTGGCTCAAATATGAACAGGCCATGTCCATGAAACACCACACACACTGTGGATTCTGGGATGTAAACCTAATTGAGTTAGAGACTCAATCAGGTAGTCTAGAAGCCTGTAGAAAATGGTGGGGCCATTTTTGTAGGGCCAAAATGTATGGTGGGGCCAAATGGTGGGGCTATTTATGATGTATTATGACGATAATACGTCTGGTTTGTGTCATCAACTGCACAGGTGTTCAAACTGAGCTAATATATATTGTAATATATGTTGTAGAAAATAATTTCGACAGGATGAAGCATTATCCATTCAACCATAAAGTCCTGGCTTGACCCCAATGTAGACCTGTAAGCATCCTTGAGCAAGATGCCTAACCCCTAACTGCTCCTGGTGGTTGGTCGCACCTTGCATGGCAGCAATCGCCATCGGTGTATTAATGCATGGGTGAATGTGAGGCAAAATACTGTACAGTGCTTTGAGTGGCCGGAAGGTTAGAAAAGCGCTATATAAATGCAGTCCATACCCTGAGTAGGGTGAAAACAGAGATCAGAGTTCAAATGTGTTCGGTAGCCTGAGCCTCTTGTAACCATCTTGGGTCCTAGAGCCCAATATCTCAAGTAAAATCGTGTGTGTGTATGTGAGAGGGAGAGAGGGAGAGAGAGAGAGAGAGAGAGAGAGAGAGACTGTGTGTGTGTTTTTACCCCATGGTTAATTTGATTACGTTGCAACATCATTTACATCACTATATACAGTAGTTTATAGTGATGTAAATTCTATTACACCATAATAAATAGCTTTATATTTTTATGGAGGTGAAACAGGGAGCAAATGAGGCGTGAGACAAAATCCACCATTAAATGATGCTATATATATATATATATATATATATATATATATATATATCTCATTAATAAACATATTACATTTTTCTGGAATTATCTTTATTAGGAATTATCTTCCAGTGCAGAGAAAAGATTGGTTATGTGGCACTTTGTGATGTCTCCATTTGCAAATTGACAGGAAAACCCTATGTGCAATTTATAGACAATATGTGGTGTAATACACTATAATAATGAACAACATATGGGGCTAGTGTGTGTGTTGGAGCTGAGAGTATACAGGGATATTAGCACTAGTAATGTTTTTTTGTCTGTGTGCATTTACTATTTAAGCAGTGCAGTCTGCTCGTGATTGATAAACACTGTACTGGTATCACAGGCTTCCTCACATACTGTATAACAACACAGGCACCCTCAATGAAGATATCACATGATCTTTTATATCACACCACTTGCTATTACCTATTCTAAAAGTGAGATTTATGCAGAATTCAGCATTTTATAAGACTTTGACATTACTTCATTTAACTGGGTGGTTAAACAGAATATCATATGAAGGTTTACAAGTTTTCATTTAGCTGTTATTGGTCATACCAGCCTATTAAGGAAAAAAACAAGTTTGGTGAGTGAGCTATACTACAGTATGCATATGAAGCCCTGCTATTAGGGCCAATCACATTTAAAATAGCCTACAATGTCCAACCCCAGGCCTTAGTTGGTGGTTGTTTTATCACTGTATGATAAATACTGAACTCAAGTCTGTTACATACATCCATCTTCATCTGCTTATCTGGAGTTGGGTCCCAGAAATTCATAGCTGTGTCATAGGCTGACATTGAGCACATCATCTATACACTGGAAGCAGAGAACCTCGGTAGCTCAGATGAGATTTTTGTCTATTACAGCAAGTTAATAATAGAGATGGAAAATGTAATGTTTTTGTTGCTGTCACACATTTTCAAAACTAGCACAAACAACATTAAATAGAGCATGTACATTCAGCTTTATATAAACATAAATTAGATTTCAACACTTTCTTAATATCTTTATGCAACGTTAAAATGTACTGTGATAAACTGCTTTCCTCTTCTCTTACAATATACATCAATAGCTATACACCTAGCTGACAATAACATTTATACACAATGAATTGTTGAATAATTATCTAATCTGTTTCCTCCTCAAAATAAGGTTAATTTTTAATAAACAAAAATAAAGCAATATTACAAGGACCTTTTTAGATAAAACATGCCAAACTAAGGCAAAATATTTTTATGAAGAAAATATTTATAATGTTTTATGTGAAAAATGTAATCATCTCAAAAGATAAAGACAACCAATAGTTAAATTGCACTCATTCTTCACGTAGTTCAAATTAGCCATTTCAGCCGCAAGGCATAGTAGGTCCTCCTGTTCTACTGACAACTTCTACACTGGGCCGCTAACACAGTGAAGTTAGTATGGCTTGTGTGTTACTGCCAAAACTGGACCAATCAGCTCTGTCCTGCATCCGCCCGCCCACACGCAGCAGCACAGGCAGGAACTGTTCTGGGAGCAATGCATTATATGTCTGGCTGATGAAGTTAAAGGGGTGGGGACAATGAGGCATTGTCATCCCTGGAGGTCAAATGTCTGCAGACAGTGAGTAGAGCAGCAGTAGGCCACAAAACTCACAGTGGTTCTAAAGGAAGAGGGAAGGAAGAGTTGACAGAAGGTTTTTAAAATTTTAAACCTACTAATTACATGCAGCAATAATATGCATTATCCGTGTGAAAACTGTAATGTCCTCTAAGAATCAACACATATTTGCTTTTCTTATTATGTATGTTATTTAGAATTGAGTCACTAGTACCCATATTTCATATTGCTATTGTGGTGATTTAATATTTAGTCTGACACTGTGCTCAGGGTGGTGCATTAGTCTGAACCTGTTGTGCACCCCTGCTAGGGCGGTGTCACGCAGGGGGATGAGTTTGGGGTAGACGATGGTGAACATTGGCTGGCTGCAGCGGTGACAGTGTCCCAGAGGGCACTGGAGGACGTCCAACAAACTCTTAGGAAGCAGGACGGGAGAGAGCACACTCAGCTCTGGTAGGAGGAAAGGACACGCATTAGAACACTTCTTTCATCTGTCATTATCTCCACCTTCTTTCATCTGTCATTATCTCCACCAGTTCTCAGTCTTCATGTTATTATTGACTTTTTTTCATTTTTAGGAAAAACTTTAGAATAATGCATCTTAAAAGGTGTAGTCAGCCATTGCAAGCTATTTGTAAGCTAATACACATTTAGTCAAATTCACCAAATATCTCATCACATTTCGCTATCTTATCGTTATCTGTGCATGTTGAGAAAATTATCTGATACTTCTAAACAGCCCTGGCACCGTAAATAGGAACATTTAATATATACTTTAATCAAAAAAAAAAATCAAATTTGGTTTGTTTAATTAAAATTATAGGGGAAGCTGGGCTTCCCCAGTAGTCTTAAAGCTATCGCCTCTGGTGTGTACATTCATGTGAGTGACAGGCATGGAAGATTCGCCAGACCAATTATCAGAATAATCAAGAGTGCATTCAAGAATCTAAAATTACTTTTGTAGCGGCAGGGGCTTTCAACCAGAGCAGATATTCTCAATGAGCATTTGATGGATGTCTAAGGCATTTCTAAGAAACTGAACTAAATGTAGACCTCTTAAATTCTACATATTCACCTTTAATCTAGAAATAGGCTAGGTGATAACAGCTCTGGACTTAGTTGTGATCAAAATAATAAAACTGCTCTGTACAAGGCTCCAAACAGCATTTTGACTGGTGAGTTGGCTAAAAGCCATGGTGTCTAACGGTAAAAACATTGCCTATCTATATTTACAGACACACAGCAGACCGCCAAGTCTCGTGGTCACAAGTTGCGATAACAAAGTTCCAGGCGGTCGCTGACCTTTAGGCTGATGTTGATGCGTGCGGTACAGGGTTCTCATAGCGAGCTCCTCCAAGGGAACCAGGCTGTCTGACTCTGAGCCAATCAGCTTCACCTCAGTAGGTAGCGGGGCAGCCTGCCCGGAACCTTCTAGAGACATCCAGAGGACATCCTGCTCAGACACGCAATCTGTTGTGCCACACCTAGAGGTGGCCACACACACACAAGCACGGACACCTTGTAATATTATTTTGCTCTACTAAAGGTTTGTCTTTATTATATTTTATAAGCAGATTTACATTAGAATTACAACAGTATTGTATTTGTGCATGGTTAAATGAATGCAGTTTGCAATGTTCTGGGGGAGGTTGTCTTTTGGTATGCCGTGTGACGTTGTGCGTTGTCTTATGATGCGCGCGTGTGTGTGTGATTCTTTACCTATTGCAGCCAATAACCTTGTTGTACAGGTAGGAAGGAAGACATTTTAGGTCACTGTTGTTGTCAACAAAGACAAACTGCAGCTCCCGTGACCTGCCCAGATCTGAGACAGACACACATACGGTTATACACACGAGTTGTGACACAAGATACAATATGCTCTGTATTGTCTGCGCTAGGTCTCACTAGCTAGCTCTGTCGGTCTCTTTATCTGTAGACCTGTATGATAAGAGAGGCTCTGCTAGAGGGAGATGAGAGCACAGGATACAACTGGAGAGGAGGGGAGCTTTTTAAAAGGACAGGATAACCATGGTTGAAGCACACACACACACTTCATTCTAATAATAATAATGCATACGCTCAGTCAAAAGCACATTCCAGCGGGTTCAGCTCATTATAATGTGTGTGTTGTCCCCTCCAGGTTACCTTCCAGCACTCACAGTATGTAGCATCCCTGGCGCCACACTCTCGCTCACACACACACACTCATTAGGAGGCAGGAAATTAATGGCTGTGACGAACGGATGACAGAGAGAGGCAGGATGTGAGGCTGGAGAGATACGGGAGTGTGGGTGAAAGGTGAAGAGCGATGGAATACCTCTCACATAAAAGATATACATACATCTATAACTGTGAATTGAACAGGCTTGGGCCTGGTTAGTACATGGATTGTAGAGTCCTGCCAGGTACAGTATAAATATTGTTGTTGGGGCTAAAATGAGTGTTGATTGATGCTCAGATATGTCTATGCCCTGTTTACTCTGTTTGTCTTTATGTACAGTTGAAAGAAAAAGTATGTGAACCCCTTGGGATTACGTGGAGTTTTGGATGAATTGGTCATAAAATGTGCTCTGAACTTCAT